>JAJPUD010008507.1:70762-88219 GCA_023553655.1 Myrmecobius fasciatus | reverse complement strand
ATGAATGTTGGAGGGGATGTGGGAAAACTGGGACACTGATACATTGTTGGTGGAACTGTGAACGGATCCAACTATTCTGGAGAGCAATTTGGAACTATGCCCAAAAATTTGTCAAACTGTGCATACCCTTTGACCCAGCCGTGTTTCTACTGGGCCTATATCCCAAAGAGATCTTAGAGGAGGGAAAGGGCCCCACATGTGAAAGAATATTTTTGGCGGCCCTTTTTGTGGTGGCTAGAAACTGGAAACTGAAGGGATGCCCATCAATTGGAGAGTGGCTGAACAAATTATGGTATATGAATGTTATGGAATATTATTGCTCTGTAAGAAACGACCAGCAGGACGATTTCAGAGAGGCCTGGAGAGACTTGCATGAACTGATGCTGAGTGAAACGAGCAGAACCAGGAGATCATCATACACAGCAACAACAGTCTTACATGATGATCAATTCTGATGGACATGGCTCTCTGCAACAAAGAATTGTCTCAAACCAGTTCCAGTTGTTCACTGAAGAAAACCATATACACCCAGAGAGAGGGAAATGAAATATGAACCACAATGTAACATTTTCATGATCTCTATTGACATTTGTTTGCATTGTGTTGCCTTTCTCTGATTCTTTTTTTTTCTTGTAGATAGGATTTTTCTTGCATAACTTCTCAAGCATTTCAACATTATTAGCATGTAGTGGACTTCCTGCCATCTAGGGGAGGGGAGGGGACTGGGGGTAAAATTTGTAATGGAAAGGTTTGTAAAGATCAATGTTGGGGAACCACCCATACATATGTTATACAAATAAAAAGCTTTAATAAAAAAAAAAAAAACAAAAAGAGTGTGTCGACTGTTTCCCCGTTGGGACCACCTCAAGTTCATTGGATCTGTGTGCTGGTCCAGAGGATTGTATTCTTTCTGCTTTGGGGAAGCTATAAATATGTCAATAAAATCACTTTCATTGCTCTGAGCCCCCAGTTTCATTCAGGAAGTGAGTGCTTTCCAAAAAGAATAGAAACTATTGATCTCTCCTTGTGTACATTGTCAACTATAGTACCTGAGCCTCTATATAATCCCCTAGGTAAACACAATTAGTACTTTAATGAACAACCATGTTATCTTACAGAAAACAGTTTCCTTAGAAAGAAATAATGAAGAGCACAAAATTTCTTTAAAATAATAAGAATTAGAGAACTAAATTATTTTTCCCTTAACTATTCAGTTAAGGAAGGGAAGAAAAAAACAGGGAAAAAACCCTGGGATCACCATTTCTATTCTCAGCAGTACAAAAGAAACACCCCTATGAATTAGCTTTTCCTCTCAACTCCTAGTTATACAGGTTCTCCTTTGGCACTTCAGTCTCTTCCCCTGCTTTACCTCCCAGCCATTGCCTTTCTCATCTGGAGGGATTTAGAGGCAGAGGTTGTCACTCTGACTATTCATCCTGGAAGCATCTCTAGAAGCATTGTCTTCTGCTGTGACACAGTGATGCTCCTTTGATGCCCTCCTCAGCATAATTGCTCATATCTCTCCTCTCTCGAGTCTGTCCAGAGACCTTTCCAATTCTTAGATAGCTCATCCCCACAAAAAGATACCACTCAATGGTTCTATTATTCTCTGATCCTTTGATTCCTAAAGGTCAAACAATTTTCCCAAGGTACAGATAATTAACAATATAGACATAATTCAAACCCAGATATTCTGACTCCTCTGTGTACCATTTTCCAATTAAAAGCCACCATGTACCAAGTTATATGTTGCCTTGTTTTGTGGGATCTTATCAAATCTTCAAAAAAATTTTTTACCTTCTCATCCAATATAATAAATATTGATTCATAAGCTACAATTAACTTCAGGGTATTCTGTTGACTTACCTTCAGCAGTAGGAGACAAATCTTCCTAACAAAAGTGCTCATGAGGCCAGTTCCAAAGATCTCATGATGAAGAGAACCATTCACACCCAGAGAGGATTGGGAACTGAGGGTGGATTATAACATAACATTCTCACTCTTTTTGTTATTGGTCGTTTGCATTTGGTTTTCTTATTCATTTTCTTTTCTTTTTGATATGATCTTTCTTGTGCAACAAATCCATATATTGGATTTAACATATATTTTAACAGGTATAACAGATATTGGATTTCTTGCCATCTAGGGGAGGGGGTTGGGAGAAGAAGGGGAAAATTTGTAACACAAGGCTATGCAAGCATCAATGTTGAAAAATTATCTATTTTGAAAATAAAATTTTGAAAATAAAAAGCTTTAATAATAAAAAACAAAAGTGCTCATGAAATGTTGGGGAGGGTTTATTGATATTGTGCCCTTAATGAAGCTTACTGAGCCAATGCTTTAATATATTTCTCAAAATATAACCTGTACACTGTCTTTCTGAGTAGCTGCAAATCCTTTATGTTTTTTAATTTCATTCACATCAAGAAATTCGATATGAATGGGACTCACCTCTCCTAGTAGTATATAAAATAAAAAGTCATTGGACAAAGGTCTCAAATTAAGGGTACCATCAATTAAATTAATGTTCATAGATAACTAAGGAATTAAATGTCAACTTGATAGACCCATAAATCCCCTATTAACAGTCATGTGACTAAAAGGGACTTTACAGTTTATTTAGTCCAACCTCACCCTTCCATTTTATAGATGGCAAAACTGAGACTCAGAAAAGATTTGAGGCAGAGAAAGCACTCAAGTGAGACTGCAATGTTCTGATAACTAGTTCAACAATACTTTCAGCATAAAAATACTGCTTTTCTTTGAAGTCAGTTCATTGAAAGATGGACAAAAGCATACCTTTAACTTTATTTATATACTCTGAGATCTGTGATAATGTAGGTCAGTGGAGTTTAAAGCACACTAATTTAATTAATCATGTAATCCTTTGAGCCTTCATTTTTTCTATCAGTATAAGGTAGATAAGAAGTAGTTTAGTTGTTAGAGAGCTAAATCTGAAATAAGGAATATCTGACCACAGACACTTATTATCTGTGTGTACCTGGATAAGTCACTTAACTCTATTTGATTCCATTTTATTAACTGGAAAATGAAGATAATAAAGGCATCTACTAAATTGTGAGGATCAAAAGAGAATATTTCAGTTTTGCAAGGGTGAATGTTGAAAACTATCTGTGCATATGTTTTAAGAATAAAAAGCTTTAAAAATAAAATAAAAATATCATTTATTATATGTATATTATATGTAGAGAGACAAATACTTGGAATAACTATGGACATATAAGAAACAGAAGACATCAATTAAAACGTATTATTTTCTTCTTCCCATATTCTCTTTTTCCTAAATAGGAATAACAGGATCTACTTAACCTCCTTCACTGGGCTGCTTTTATATATATATATATATATATATATATATATATATATATATATATATGTAACTTATTTATCCAGCTATCTGTCTGTCTATATATTTATTTATTTTTACCCTGAGGAAAGGCACTTTTAATAACATATAACTATCACATTTTCCCCATACTTTTCCATACGATCACCTGAAATTCACCTATACTAACCAGGCATTCTCCTTTCCAACAGAAAATAGACTAGACAGGAGGGAAGAATTTTAAGGAAAGGAACAATTGGTTGTCTTTCTTTCTCTCCTTTTATAACCAAAAAAGCTCATATGTTAATCTTTTGTGCTCTCTCTATATCTGCCCTCCATCCTGGGGCAAAGCACTGGTGGCCTCAGACTAGTTATATCTGTTCATGATTAAAATTAAAAATGGCCTTGTTTTCTACAATCCATTCTACAGCGCGGGGAAAGGTCACTGGCATTCATTGAGATGAGACAGGCAAAGTCCATGGCTACATTCCTACTATCTATTGTTCCTTGCCACTAAAAAACTCAATACTATCCAAACTTGGCCTGGAGTTCATATTCAGAAGTAGTAGTTCCAGAGCTCAGGCTACTGAAGTTGGGGCAGGGGGAGGGTGGACTCAGAGAAGAGGGAAGAAGAGGGAAAGCATAAGGCAGGTTATTTAATTTTATGCTGGCTTGCTTTCCCTTCTTCCTTTTTCTCACCTCTTAGTGGAAAACATTGTGAAATAATGAGATTTGCAGACTTGCTTCTCTTTGAGGAGGGAACATTAGTCAGAGAGAAAAGCTCACTTGTGTGAGAGAGTATGTGGAAATGAGAGAGAGACAAAGAGGGGGGAAGAGAAAGAAAGAGGGGGAGGGAAAGAGAGGGGGGAGAGGGAAAGAGAGAGACAGAAAGAGAAGAAGAGAGAAAGAAAGGAGAGGAGAAAAGAGGAAAGGAGAGGAATGCAAAGGAGAGGAGAAAGAGAAAAAAGGACCGAGAAGAGGAGAGGAGGGGAAGGGAAAATGGAAGAGAGAATGAGAAGGGGAGAGAAAGGGGAGGATGGGAGGGAGAAGAGTGGAAAAAGAGAGAGGAAGGAAGAGAAAGAGAAAAGAGAAGAAAGGAGAAAGAGAAAGGACAGAGAAGAGGAGAGGAGGGGAAGGGGAAATGGGAGAGAGAAGAAGGGGAGAGAAAAGGAAGGAAGGGAGGGAGAGGGGAAGGAATAGAAAGAGGGAGGGAAAGGGAGAGACAAAGACAGAGAGAGGAAGAAACATAGGCATCGAGAGGCTTGGGGATGAAATTATCAGAGCAAAGGAAGAGAAGTGGCATTCCCCCAATGCCAATAGACAATCAGTTTGTCTAGAGGAGGCCTACAAGGAGTAAAAAGTCATCCCAAGGCAACACTACAGAAAAAAAAAGAACTCAATTTGGCATCTAGATCAAGGCAGCCAGAAGTGGGGGGCTGGGAGAAGGCAGCACAAGTTTTCCCTTCTGTCTCCCACTCAGCTTCTAACTCAAGCATTGACCTAAGGTGGGAAAGGAAATGAAATTCATAGGAATCAGGAGACCCATTTTTTCATCTTCCTTCTCTCTTAGCTCCCCCTTCTCCCCTTCTTCCTTCTCTCTTAGCTCCCCCTTATCTCCTTCTTCCTTCTCTCTTAGCTCTGCTTCTGACCTTCATACTTGGTACACTCCCCCATCAGTTCTCTACTTTCCTTCTCTTTACCTGTTTTATGTCCATTAGATGCTAATCTGCTAAGGGCAAGAACTGACTTTTTTCCTTGGATTTGAATCTTTAAAGCTTAGCACAGTGCCTGGCATAAAATAAGGGCTTCATAAATACTTGTTTCCTTATCTTGCCTGTCTCACTCTGCCATAACAAGAAAATAAAGTCTTGGGAGGTGGAGTGATCACAATATGTAGTGTTGGAAGTGAGATGAGGAGTTTGACTAATGCCTACTGAGATGTCTGGTCAGTACAGTGAAGAGGGTATGAAAGTGGAGAACAGGGTTCCAAAACCATTTTTTATTTCTCCATAGTGGTCTATTCTCAGAAGCCAAAGTTTTGGAACTGTGACCTTCTTGGTCTTTATCTATACCTGGGAGTTTTTACTCTCAATTATTGTTGGAACCAGGTTTTCTCAGATGTCACCAGAATTCTGGGAAGGGATTATTTTCTTCTCCTAAAGCCCAGAAGTGTAAGATACCTGAGGGATCAACTACAAGCCATCAACATTTTATATAAGTGGAAACTGAGACCCAGAAAAGTTCTCTTTTATATATAGGGGTTTTGCATATGAATGGTTAGGACTTCATCACAGCTAAAAAGTTATCTGGAAGTTCAGCACACTGTTTCTCAGTAAAAATATCCCACAAAATCATTGGTCTTCATTTTAATTTTGTGTTTGTTTGATATAATTTTAATTTTGTGTTTTGAGAAAGACAGACAGACAGACTTAGAGAAAGACAGAGGCAGAAAGAGAGGAAGACACAGAGGAGGAGGAGACACAGAGAGAAAGAGTTAGAGGGGGGTGACAGAAAGACAGAGACACAGAGAAAGAGACAGAGAGGCAAAGAGAGGGGGAGACACAGAGAGACAGAGACACAGAAAGACAGAGTGGGGGAGGCACAAAGAGACAGAGAGGGGGGAGGCAGAGACAGAGAGAAGGGGAGACAGAGAGACAGAGATAGAGAGGAGGGAGACACAGAGACAGAGAGAGAGGAGGGAGACAGAAATAGAGAGAAGGGGAGACACAGAGAGAAAGAGGGGGGAGACACAATGAGACAGAGGGGGAGACAAACAGAGAGAAGGGGAGACAGAGAGAGAGGAGGGAGGCACAGAGAGACAGAGATAGAGAGGAGGGAGACAGAGATAGAGACACAGAGAAACAGAGAGGAGGATACATAGAGAGACAGAGACAGACATCAAGAGGCAAAAGTAACATGAAGAGAGACAGTCTGACCAATAGCCACACATGCATATGGGGCAAGAATGAGGGACAAACATGGCCATACAAACAACTGAAAGATTCTGGGGCTCTCAAGGTTAATGTCATAGGAAGACAACTAAAGAAGGAAGGAGACCCTAAAGTCTAACTTCAACTCTGCCCCTGTGTGATGCTGGGCAAACTGCTTTACCTCTCAGACTCAGTTTCTCTACGTGAAAAATCATGCATTTGTCTGAAAGGATCTATAAAGCCACTCCTGGCTCTATAATCTTGTGACCCAGCTCTAAAAGCCCACAACTCTAGGATTCTGCTAAATAAACTGGGGAGCAAATGCACCCTCCTCTCTCCTCCCCAGGCAAGAGGCCAACCCTGACTAAGCAAAAACCGTTACCGTTTGGATGCCAGCAGGCAGAAATCACAGAAGGAGCAGCATGGGGTCCAACCCTCACCTCCCCATATGACAGTGACTCACATCCCTCCCTCTCTCTCTCAGGCGACTCACCAGTAACCAGTCCAAAGCTTGCCCTACAGCCCTGCCCCTCCAGGCTGTAGGCAAATACTAGTCCTGCTGAAGACACTCATTTCCTGACCCTCTTAAAGAGATTCAGTGGGCCCCTGGGTCCACTTAGGGGCACATGGAGAGCCCCGGTGCAGCCCCTCAGGACATGGAAAATGGAGAGCTCTCCGTCAAGGCATTCGGGCTAGAAAGTGGGTCTTCTTGTGTGGAGGGGAAATCTGGGAGGATTCTAATCAAGTGGCTTGGGGGCCATAGCTCCTTCCCCAAGTGACCGCTGAGTGACTGAGGAAGTAGAAAGTGATGAAAGGCAGTCTCTGTCACTATGCTTCCTGGTAGTACATCAGCTTCTCCCTTCCCCATACTTACTTCCAATTCTCCTCAATCCAACCCATCAGAACAGTCCCTTCCTACCCCCTCCTTCTACAGACCAGGGTCCTCTGGCTAGAAAACCTGGCATGGCCTAGTGATTGAGTAGTGCTAGCCACTGAGTCAAGAAGATCAGAATTCGACTCTTACTGCTGACACCTAGAGTTCCCAGGCAGTTCTTTCAGGCCATAAGTTCTATTTGAGGACCTGCCTGCATCATTGGAAGGGAGGAGTTGCCCACATAGGTGAATTTGTGGATCTGGACAAATATATATAAATGTCCCCTCCTTCAGGGAAAATGCTTGTTTTCTGGGGAACACTTGATGTGATACCTTGAGATGTCCTTTAATTTGTGATCTCTTGTCTCCTGACAGAATCATCCCCAAGAAGGAATCAGTCCATGGGAAAAACTATGGTCCAAACTTTAAGGTTGGTATGCTGTTGACAGACACCCTCAGAGAGACAGTGAGAAGGAGGTGATGGCCTGCCCACATTTTGGCTTAGTTCAGGGGCTAAAGCAGATGATAGAGTTCTATGTTCCATCTAAGACAGAATCCCTGTTCTGGCTGTTGGACCTTGGCTGGCATCCTGGGTTGAAGTTGTCTTTTCCATAAGGTAAGAGGGTGGGACAAGATGGTCAAGGATTCATAACTCTAATTCTATGCTAATTCATGAGCACATACAAATATAAATAACCCCTATTTATGACTTTCAAGACATTTTCCACTCAAATCATATGAACAGACAGTTTTAAGATGGCAAAATTAAAGCCATTTATAGTCATATGAAAAAATGCTCTAAATCACTACTGATCAGAGAAATGCAAATTAAAACAACTCTCAGGTACCACCTCACACCTCTCAGATTGGATAAGATGACAAGAAAAGATAGTGGCAAATATTGGAGGGAGTGCAGGAAAACAGGGACACTAATGCATCGTTGGTGGAGTTGTGAAATGATCCAACCATTCTGAAGAGCAACTTGGAACTATGCTCAAAAGGCTATAGAACTGTGCATATCTTTTAATCCAGCAGTGTCATTATTGGATCTGTATCACAAGGAAATCATAAAGGAGGGGAAAGGACCCACATGTGCAAAAATGTTTGTAGCAGCTTGTTTTGTGATAACAAAGAATTGGAAAATGAGTACATGCCCATCAATGGGGGGAATGGCTAAATAAGTTGTAGTATATGAAGGTAATGGATTTTTAATGTTCTATAAAGAATGATGAACAAGGTAATTTTAGAAAGACCTGGAAAAATTTACACAAACTGATGCTGAGTGAAACAAGCAAAATCAGGAAGATTGCGTGATGATCAATTATGAAAGACTTGTTTCTTCTCAGTGGTTCAGCAATCCAAGGCAATCCCAATAAACTTTGGTCAGAAAATGCCATATGCATCCAGAAAGAGAATATGCTGTGTTCACTTCTTTTTTCTGTTTTTTTTCTCTTTCATGATTTTTCCCCTTTGTTCCAATTTTTCTCTCAACATGATTCATAAAGAAATGTGTATTTAAAAAGTTAATATATATACATAACCAGAAAAGATAAAACAATTAATAAAATATTTTAAAGATATTTTCCTCTCAATAATCCTATGAGAGAAGTATTCAATATTTATTGCCATTTTACATATTCATTCATTGGCCCAATCTCTGCTATGAGCAGGTCCCTATTCTGAATTCTGAAGATTTAAAAACAAATATAATATATACCTTCCTCTCTTATAATCTTCTGGAACAGGAACAGAGGAGAGTACAAGTATAATAGTAATTGGTGTTATATTTGGAGTCAGAATTCCTGGGTTCAAATCCCAACTTTAATCTGTGCAACCTTGTATAATAAAATAAAAATAATAGCTAAGTCATAATAATGACTAAGATTTAACCAGTGTTTTAAGGTTTGCAAAGTTTTTTACACTTGCTTTGATTCCCACAGCAGTCCTGAGAAAGGTCATCCCTTTGAGGGATATTATTATCCTCATTCTACAGATGGGGAAACTGAAGCTAAGAATTGAAGTGATTGATTTGAAGTCCAGTGTTCTATTCATTACATCACCCTCAGCCTCAGGTTCATTATCAGTTAGACAAGGGAAATGGATGAGATAGCTTCTAAGGTCCCTTCCAGGTCGTAATCTGTAATCCTTCAAACTCAGTTTCAAGGGTAAGTGAGAGAGATATGAAAATAGAAGAAGTCCAGGAAAAGAGCTACGAAAATTTCAAGAGAAAATTTCTACATGAGTTAGGGATGGGAAGAAATGCTCTCAGAAGAATGTGGATCCTAAGCAAGACCTTCAAAGAAGGAAGAGTTTGCAACTGACAGATCTGGAACTTGTATCCATTCCAAGTGTGGTGGGAGAGATGGTTTGTCAAGGATGAAAACTGAAGATGAGATGACTTGTAAAAATAATCCAAGAGAGATGCCATGAAAAGATTAACAAAGAATCATATGATGGACAACTCACTTACCTAAAATCCTACAGATTATACATGACTCCCTGCCTAATGTCTATAGCACATCCTCTATCATTAAGAAACTTTCACTTGACTCCACTGTCCCTCAAATTCTCTTCCTACATTGTTCCTTCCTATGACAGTCAAACACTTAAGGAGAAAGTGTATACTCATTACTTCCACTTCCTTACCTCCCACTTTTTTTCTCAAGGCCTTGTAATCTGGCCTCCAACCCTATCATTCTATTAGAACTGCTTTCCACTGTTACCAATGTGAGAATTTTCTTTTCCTTCTCCTCCCTCATCTTCTTCTTTCTCCTGCTTTTCTTTCTCTCCTCCTCCTTTTCTTATTCTTCCTGCTCCTGCTTCTTCTTCTTCTCTTTTTCCTCTTTTTTCTCCTCCTCTCCCTCCTCCTTCTTCTTCCGCCCCCTTTCTGCCTCACTCTATCTCTCTATTTTTGGCTCTCTGTTTCTCTATTTCTACATCTCCGTATCTCTTGTCTCTATCTGTATCTTTCATGTCTGACTGTCTCTTTGTGTCTGTCTATCTGTTTCCTCTCCCCTTAATAAATCTGATGACCTTTTCTTAGTCTTCATCCCTCTTGAACTTTCCACAGCATTCGGCACTGTGGAACTCCTCTTCTCCTAGATAACTTTCTCCACTATGGGCTTTAAAGATACTGGTCTTTCTGGTTTTTCCCCTACCAGACCAATCTTTCTCAAGTTCCTTTGAAGCATCATCACCTATGACCAGCTCTCTATGTATAGATTTACACCATAGAGAGAGAGGGTCCTCTATTTATAAGTTTTCAGTTCCTAAATATCTTTTTGCAGATAAATGAGTCCCATATCTACACAGACAGGTTCCATTTAGTCAGACTGAACTCTCTATCTAGATATTCCATAGGTATTTCAAGCTTAACATGTCTAAAACAGAATTTGCTTTCATTCAACCTAACCCTCCAACTTCCCTTTTTCTATGAAGGGAAACATCATTCTTAAATAACTCAGGTCTACAATCTTAGAGGTATTTTTGATTATTCACTCTTCTTTATTTCCCATATATAATTAGGTGTCACATATTAATTCTTCCTCCACCATAGCTTTCACCCTTGTTCCCATTTTTTTACTCAAAGAACTGAAGAGGCTTGCCATTTCCTTTTGCAGTTCATTATACAGGTGATAAAATTGTGGCAAACAGAGTTAAGTGACATAACAAGGTCGCACAGCTACTAAAGTATCTGAGATCATATTTGAACTCAGGTCTTTATGACTTCAGGTCTGACACTATACCTACTGTGCCACTTACCTACCCTACTCAACTCAATTTTCCTTACTCTGAACTTATTTGTACACATGTAGAATCTATTCTGTTCTCACTCCAACACCAACTAGTAGAATGTAAGCTTCTTAAGGTCAGGGACATTTTGTTTGTTTGTTTTGCTGAGGCAATTGGGGTTAAGTGACAGCCAGGAAGTATTAAGTGTCTGAGGCCAGATTTGAAGTCAGGTCTTCCTGACTTCAGGGCTGGTGCTCTATCCACTGTGCCATCTAGCTGCCCCTCAAGGACTATTGTGAATATATTTTTGTATCACCAGAGTAGATACCCAATGCTTTGAACAGAGTAGGTGCTTAATACTTGTTAAAGTGAATGTAACTGAATTCTCAGGGTCACAATGTTAAAGCTGAAAGAGCCCAACTGAGGTCTTTTGACTCCAAATCCCTTCACTTTTTCTCCACTAACTCATATCATGATGCATTCTCTGACATTATTCATTTTCCTCCCCATTCTGTAGTTGACTGTACCCCTGCTTGTCAATGTCAATGGATATAATTGATTGTAGAGTACATGTTCATTTTAGCCATCTTCCAGAAGGAAGGCCCCAGGCCAGCCCAGCAGGACAAAACAGGTTGCCTGTGGCAATCCAAAATCCTGAGCACTCCAATGGTCCTCCAAAGAATTTTTTTTTTCCTTCCTGGGATTCAATGCCTAAGGTGATGTGTCTTGATAGAACCAACATCCTTTATGAAGACTGATAACAGAGAGGGAAAAGAAGAGCTAAGCTTTCCTATGTCTCAGGGCAATTCACCTTGCCTGTGACCTTCACAGTATATTGATGGTTTTATAATGGACATCCCAGAATACAGAATCAAAGAGAATAGGAGAGCACATTATTGGTTCCAACTATTCAAGCTTATCCAAGCTTTTAACTTTAAAAGCCTTAGAGAAATGACTTCTGTTTTGTTTTACATCTCACCCGATAGTTCTTGACATGCAAACCAATTAGCATTTCATGATGGCATGAAATAACGCAGGGAGCTGACGACCCTTCTCCTCTCCCATCCCCCCTGTGCTAACATATGTTTGCTCTGAGTTTCCAAGGATCAAATCTGGGTTTATATTGCTATGTACTGCACCTCTGTAACTTTCACTACAAATTATACTTGGTCCAAATGAGCACACAGTAGTACCCAGTCTTAGAAAGCCTTGCAAGGAAAAGGCAAGGTAAGGCTAACTAGCTGTGGATAATAAAATTTATTTCTGATTTTATAACTTTTAAAAATTTCAAATGACTGTGGGGTTTTTTGTATTAGTGGATATAATTACATGCAATACAAAGAAATATACCAAATGCTAAACTACATTTGTATTCCAGCTGAGGACAAGGATTTTTTTTTTTTCGTAGGGGCTTGAGAGGTACTGGAGAATGGCAAAAACCAGCATTATAAATAGATGGAATCTGGTATTTTTCTAAGACTTGTCTCTATATATATTGAGTATCTGAGTCAGAACTGTGTCTCCTTTGAAGCCCCCTGTGGTTCCTACAAAACGGTTCTGCTAAGATTTTGTAGGAAAAGAATAAAAGGGATTTGGTTTTCCTGCTTCCAGGGGACAATTTCTAGATGTCATATATAGTTGCATCCTACTTGTCTGGAGCTGTGGAAATGGACTCTGGGAAACATGAGCCAGAACCTGCTGAACATGTGACCCCAAGAAGGTCACTTCCCTTCTCAGATCCTAAGTTTCCTCCTTTATTAAATAGGGAAAATTTCTCTCTGCTTCAGAGTATTGATGTAAAAAAACAGATTTTAAAGAAAAATGTAATAGTTTAAAAAAATAAATTCTTTTTAATTATTATCATTAACACTCCTATTATTACTATTATTTCTCAATTAATATATGAAGACAGAAGAAACAAAATACAAGGCAGCCAAGGATAATCTCAAACTGACTCATGAAATTAGAAGTGAGGTATCATGAAGAGAATGCTAGATCTAGATTCAAATCTCGACTCTTACTACCTTGGGAAAGTCAAAGAACCTCTCAGATATCATTTTTCTCTTTTGTAAAATGTAAGAATTGGACTAAATGATCTCTTGCATCCTTTTTAGATTTGTCTATTTCTTGCAAATTAAGACAACTCTGAGGTACCTCTACACACCTGTCACATTGGCTAAAATGACAGGAAAAGATAAAGATGAATGTTGGAGGGGATGTGGGAAGACTGGGACACTGATGCATTGTTGGTGGAGCTGTGAACGGATCCAACCATTCTGGAGAGCAATCTGGAACTAAGCTCAAAGAGTTATCAAACTATGCATACCTTTTGACCCAGCAGTGTTTCTATTGGGCTTATATGCCAAAGAAATCATAAAAGAAGGAAAGGGCCACACATGTGCAAGAATGTTTGTGGCAACCCTTTTTGTAGTGTCTAGAAACTGGAAACTGAATGGATGCCCATCAATTGGAGAGTGGCTGAATAAATTATGGCATATATGAATGTTATGGAATATTATTGCTCTGTAAGAAACGACCAGCAGGACGATTTCAGAGAGGCCTAGAGAGACTTGCATGAACTGATGCTCAGTGAAGTGAGCAGAACCAGGAGATCATTATTCATGGCAACAACAATACTATATGAGGATCAGTTCTAATGGACATGACTCTTTTCAACAATGCAATGTTTCAAACCGCTTCCAATTGTTCGGTGAAGAGAGCTATATACACCCAGAGAGACGGATGTGAAATGTGGATCACAACATAACATTTTCATGTTCTCTATTGAGGTTTGCTTGCATTGTATTTCCTTTATCGGATTATTCTTTCTTGTAGATACGATTTCTCCTGCACAAAAAAAATGATGTGTGGCAATAACTATACATATATTCCATTTCTTAAGTATTCTAACATAATTATCATGTGGTGGATGTCCTGACATCTAGGGGAGTGGTGGGGAGTAGGGGGGAAAAATTTGTAGCAGAAAGCTTTGTAAGGATTAATGTTTGGGAATTACCCATACATATGTTTTGCAAATAAAAAGTATTAATAAATTTAAAAAAAAGATTTGTCTATTTCTTCATTCATTCATCCCTTTATTTGTTTATTTTATGCTTGTTGTGATTCAGTCCTTCCATACAGAAATTATAGTATTTAGAACTGAACATGAATGCAGAGATCATTTTTATAATAATAGTTTTTTATTATTCAAAAAACATGCAAAGATAGTGTCAACATTCACCCTTGCAAAACCCCGTGTTCCAAATTTTACTCCCTCCCTCCCCACCTCCCCTTTCCCTTAGACAACAAGTAATTCAATATAGGATAAACATGTACACTTCTTCTAAACATATTTCCACATTTATCATGCTGGCCAAGAAAAATCAGATCAAAAGAGAAAAAATGAGGGGAAAAAAAAACAAGCAAACAAACAACAACAACAACAACAACAAAATAAAACCACTAAGCTTTGATCTATATTCAGATCTATATTTTCTCTCTGGATGTAATTGGCATTTTTCATCACAAGTTTATTGGAATTACTCTGAGTCACCTCACTGTTGAAAAAAGTCACATCCATCACAGTTGATCATCACATAATCTTGCTGTGTTCAATGTTCTCTTGGTTTTACTCATTTCACTTAGCATTAGTTCACATAAGTCTCTCAAGGTCTTTTTGAAATCATCCTGCTGATTGTTTCTCATAGAAAAGTAATATATTCCATTACATTCATATACACATAACTTATTCAGCCATTCTCCAACTGATGGGCATTCATTCAGTTTGCCCATCCTCTCCAATATTTATCTTTTTCCTATCAAACTAGCCAATCCTAGAGATGTAAAATGGTACATCAAAGATTATTTAAATCAAATTATTTATCTTAAATTTGAAGAAACTGAAGTACAAAGAAGTTAAATTATGTTCCCAAAGTCACATAATAACAGAGTTATGGGTTCTAGTCATATTTTTCACAGTGAGGCATAGTAGAAAGAAGGATAAATTTGGAACAAAGAGACTTGATTTGAATCCATGAGCAAATCATTTCATCTTTGAGGGCCTCAGTTTCCCCAGCTCTAAAATGAGTTGGAATTGATAACCTTTAAAGTCTCCTGACATACTAACTTTATGGTCTTAAGTATCAAGACTCCAAATCAAGTCCTCTCTTTCAAGTGCCCAGAGTAACACTTTATCCTAGAAGGCAGAAGCCCCAGCACTCCTCTAATTTATCACAATCCTCTGAGAGTTCTAAGAATATTTCTTCTCTCAAGGTATTTTTCATTAGGGGATTTCGAGGAATGTATTAATGCTGAACCCTTCCATGACAACTAAGTTGTGAATTTCTACCACTTTGAGTGAGATGTTATTTGGATGAAGTTCCCCCCATTAAGTGATTTTCTTTTTTATTACCCTGAGAGTGAAAGAGTTAAGTGATTCCAAAATATGCTACTTCTCTCCCATTGGAAGCATTCATGCCTCATCTTCCATCATCTCTCTTTACAGCCGGAAAGAGTCCCTGGACAAGGAAGACTCAATGACCCTTAATACTGGGCACCCAAGAACTGACCCTCTTACCCATACTGAATCTTGTCACCTTAGAATCAAGGACCCATCTTCTGTTCAAGAGAGCCTGTGATTTATTCATTTCTTCAATAAGCATTCATTATGTTCCTACTATATGCAGAGCCCTATACTAGACACTAAGATATTTGGATTAGTTGATAGGCACAAAGTTATTTAAAGCATAGTTTTAGAGTTTCAAAAGTGAAGAAGGTATAAACAGAGGCAACATGATGCATTACCTAGGTTCAAGTCCTGTCTCTAAAACATAATAAATGTGTGATTCTGGTAAGTCTCTTAACTTCTTGGCAAATCTCTAAAATGATAAATTGAAGAATAATTCAAGTACCCTATAAAAATCAAATCACAGATTGCCGACCTTACTCCCCACTCCAATGTACACAAACACTGAAAACCTTAATGTATGATATTTAAGCAAATCTGCATGGTACTAAATAAAGTCTGATGTGCATTCCAAAGAAAAAAAAGGAGTTTATTGACAGGAGAATTTCAGGACAGCTTCCTGGAGGAGCAGGGAGCATTTGAACAGGAATTAATTATAAAAAGAGAGAAGAAGATTATTTTTGGCATAAGAAACAGTGTTAACAAAGGCACAGAGAATGAAGATTTTAAATAAGGGAGGGGTCATCTAACGCAAAGTTATCAAGTTTTGCTGAGTGTGTCATAGAGCATAAAAGAGGGTAAAACTGGAAAGGCAATGTGGCCAATGACTGCAATGAAGAACAGTAAATGGAAAGAATCAATCAATCAGTCAATCATGATCAAGTACTGGCTATGTGTCAGGCACTGTGCTACATCCTAAGGAAACAATAAAAGACAATAGAGAATGGTTATGATAGAATAGAGGAAGAGTTTATATTTTAACTGGAAAAAACAACATAATGAACAACAGTAAAGTGAACTGTTATCTAAGCATAAGGATCAATAATTTTAGAGAAAATTTGAGGAAAATGAGAGCCCTAAATTCTTATCTTTTGTTGATGTGTTGATTGATTTTGTCAAATTGTTTCTTATGCCAACTCCCACATATGTGCATGCAGATACACACAATCTTATACCCACATTTTTAAAAAAAAATTTTTTTTACAAGGATTGGCTACTGGGGTTGTCACACACAGTATATTAATAAATGAATGTGATGAAAATTATTAACACAAAAATGTGAGATAAAATTATTTTCATAATAATACTGAAACATCTATATTTCTAATAATTTAATTATTGATAGATATAATACACATAGACAAAAGATATTGAGAAGTCCTTGATAATTTTTAAGATTGTAAAGAGAAAGAGGTAGAGTTAAAATGGAAAACAAATTACCAGTACCAAAAATGAAAAGGGTGAATGCACAACTAATAAAGATGAAGTTAAATCAATTATTAGGAGCTATTTTGCCTAATTATATGCCAATAAAACTGGCAATCTAAATGAAATGGATGCATATTTACAAAAATATAAATTGCCCAGAGTAACAGAACAGGAAATGGAATACTTAAATAATCCTATCTTGGAAAAAGAAAATGAACAGGCCACAAATCATCTCCCTAAGGGTAAAAAACTAGGACCAGACTGATTTACAGAGCAATTAAAGTGAAGACCATACAATTTATTTGAAAATTTAGGTAAAGAATGAATGCTACAATTTGGAGCTATGCTCAAAAAGTTATCAAACAGTGCATACCCTTTGACCCAGCAGTGTTTCTACTGGGCCTATATCCCAAAGAGATTTTAAAGGAGGGAAAGGGACCCACATGTGCAAAAATGTTTGTGGCAGCCCTTTTTGTAGTGGCAAGAAACTGGAAATTGAAAAGATGCCCATCAATTGGAGAATGGCTGAATAAATTATGGTATATGAATGTTATGGAATATTATTGTTCTGTAAGAAATGACCAACAGGAGGATTTCAGAGAGGATTGGAGAGACTTGCATGAACTGATGCTGAGTGAAATCAGCAGAACCAGGAGAACATTATACACAGCAACAAGACTATA
>JAJPUD010008507.1:42381-65762 GCA_023553655.1 Myrmecobius fasciatus | reverse complement strand
AAAATATTGCACCAATTTCTATTAAAAACACTAAAAAGCACAGAAAGGAAGCTTTTCTTTTTTCTTAATTTCTTTTTTTTCTTTTAAAAAGTTGTTTTAACATTTTTATTTAAAGTTTTGAGTTCCAAATTCTATTCTTCATCGTTCCCTCCCTTCAACTCTCTTTAAGGCAGTGAGCTATCAGATATGTTATACATATAAAATTATGTAAAACATATCCATATTAATCATTTTGTACAAAAACATTTGAATAAAAGAAAAAATGAATTAGATCTTTTTATTGCTGATAATAACTAAATCCTTCACAATTGCTCATCTTCTATTGTGGCTGTTAATGTGTACAGCATTCTGTTTTTGTTCACTTCATTCTGCATCAATTCATGTAAGTCTTTCCAGGTTTTTCTGAAACCATTAGATCAATTGACAACTTCACCAATAGTGCATTAATATCATAGTTGTCCCACATTTCCAATTTTTTTTTATAATATTAGCCATTCTGATAGGTATGAGATAGTACCTCAGAATTGTTTTAATTTGCATTTCTCTAGCCAATAGGGATTTAGAGATTTTTTTCACAAAACTATAGAAAGCTTTGATTTCTTTTTCTGAAAACTACCCATTACTATCTTTTGACCATTTATCAACTGGGGAATGGTTTTTATTTTATTTATTTATTTATTTATAAATTTATCTCAGTTCTCTATATATTTGAGAAAACAGGCTTTTATCAGAGATACTTCTTACAAATTTTCACCTCAGTTTTTGTTTTCCTTATAATTTTGGTTGCATTATGTTTTGTGTGCAAATTTTTTATAATCAAAATTATTAATTTTTCATGTTGTAATCTTCTCCATATCTTCTTTGTTCCTGAATTTCTCCTTTATGCATAAATCTGACAGATAAACTATTACATGCTCTCTTTTTCTGCTTATGTTATCACACTTTATATGTAAACCAAATACCCATTTTAACCTTATATTGGTATCTAGTGTGAGATACAGTGAGAAACAATCTAGTTTCTGTCATATAGTTTTGTGTTTTCCAGCAGATGTTTTTGGTTTTTTGTTTTTGTCAAACGATAAATTTTTATTCCAAAAGTTTGGCTCTTTGGATTACTTTGAAGCTGTATTACTATTATCATTTACTATAATGTAATTTGTATCTAATATATTCTATTGATTCACCATTCTATTTTTTAGCCAGTATCAGATTCTTTCGATAATTACTGTTTTATTACACAAATTTGATACCTGGAATGGCTAGACCAAATTCTTTTGCATTTTGAATTGATTCTTTTGATATACTTGAAATTTTGTTCTTCCAGATGAGTTTTGCCATTATTTTTTCTAAATCTATAAAATAAATTTTTGATACTTTGATTGGTATGGCACAAAACAGATTAATTTGGGTATAATTGTGATTTTTATTGCACTGGATTAATCTATCCATGAGCAATTAATATTTTTTCAAATTTATTTGTGTGGAAAATGATTTATAGTTGTGTTCATATAATTCCTGAGTTTGTCACGACAGTCTTCCAATATTATACAATTATTTTAAATGGAATTTCTTTATCTCTTGCAGCTGGATTTCATTGGTAATATATAGAAATGCTGATGATTTGTGTGGATTTATTTTGCATACTGCAACTTTGCTGAAGTTGTTAATCATTTCAAGTAATATTTCAGTTGATTTTCTAGGATTTTTTTAGGAAAACATCATCTACCAGGAGTAATAGTTTTGTTTCCTCAATGCCTTTACAAATTATTTAATTTATTTTTTCTTTTTGCCATAACTAACATTTCTAGTATATTATTAAATCATAGACGTGACAATTAGCATCCTTGCTTCACCACTGATCTTACTGGGAAGGCTTCTAATTCCCATTATAGATAATGCTTGCCAACTGTTTTAGATATAACTCATCATTTTAAGGTAAGCTCCATTTATTCCTATGTTCACTGGTCTGAATTGTCTCATTGTTGAGAAATTTCACATCCATAAGAATTGATTATTGTATAATCTTGCTGTTGCCATGTACAATGATCTCCTATTTCTTCTCATTTCACTCAGCATCAGTTCATGCAAGTCTCTCCAGGCCTCTCTGAAATCATCCTGCTGGTTGTTTCTTACAGAACAATAATATTCCATAACATTCATATACCATAATTTATTCAGCCATTCTCCAGTTGATGGGCATTCACTCAAGTTTCCAGTTTCTTGCCACTACAAAAAGAGCTGCCACAAACACTTTTGCACATGTGGATCCCTTTCCCTCCTTTAAGATCTCTTTGGGATATAAGTCCAGTAGAAATATTGCTGGTTCAAAGGGTATACATAATTTGATAGTCCTTTGGGTGTAATTCCAAATTGCTCTCCAGAATGGTTGGATCAGTTCACAATTCCACCAACAATGCCTTAGTGTCCCAGTTTTCCCACATCCCCTCCAACATTCATTATCTTACCTATTGAGATAAGCATATGGTATCTATTAATCTTGTTATTGATATAGTCAGTTATCCTAATACTTTTCCTAATAATGGATCAGCCCTGAATTCCTGGCATAAATCCCATCTGGTCATAGTGTAAGATCTTCATGATAAACTGTTATGATCGCTTTGCTAATATTTTATTTAAATTTTTTGCATTAGACATGGCTCTCTTCAACAGTGAAATGTTTCAAACCAGTTCCAATTGTACAGTGATGAAGAAAGCCATCTACATCTAGAGAGAGGCCTGTAGGGACATAGCATTTTCATGCTCTCTATTGATGTTTGCTTGCATTTTGTTTTCATTCTCAGGTTTTTTTTTTTTTTCTTATAGATCTGATTTTTCTTGTACAGCAAGATAACTGCATAAATATGCATACATATATTGAATTTGTCATACATTTTAACATATTGATTGTGAAAGTTATTGGCTTGTAATTGGGCAAAATAGCTCTTAACAATTGTCTTCATTTCCTCTTCATTGGTGGTGAGTTCACCACTTTCATTTTTTATATTAATAATTTGATTTTCTATTTCTTTTTTAAATCAAATTAACCAATGGTTTAATCTACCTTAATGTATTTTTAATAAAACCAGGTTTAGATTTATTTATTAATTCAATAGTTTTCTTACTTTCCATTTTACTAATCTCTTTGATTTTCAGAATTTCCAATTTGGTGTTTCAGAATTTCCAATTTGGTATTTAATTGGGGATTTTTAATTTGTTTTTTTTTCCTTTTTTTTTTGGTTGCAGGTCTAATTCATGCATCTGCTTTTTCTCTGTTATTGATGTAAGCAATTACAGATATGAAATCTTCCCTAACTGCTACTTCAGTTGCATCACATAAATTTTGAGATGTTTTCATATTGTCACCATTTTTTAAATTAAAACTTTTTATTTTCAAAACATATAAGTATGGATAATTTTTCAACATTGACCCTTGCAAAATTTTATCTTGGTATACAGTGTTAGATGTGGGTCATTGTCTAATTTCTGCCATATTAGTGTTCAATTTTCCCAGCAGTTTTTGTCAAATAGTGAGTTCTTATCCCAAAAGCTGAAGTCTTTGGATTTGTCAAACACTAGATTACTATAGTTATTGAATATTTTGTCCTGTGAGCCTAACCTATTCCACTGATTAACTACTGTATTTCTTAGCCAGTGCCAAAGGTTTTGGTTTTAAATAGGTACTACTGATTATTTTAAGGAAAATTCCATTTATCCTTATACTCTATAGTGTTCTTAAATAGGAATGAATGTTGGATTTTATCAAATTTTTTTCTGCATCTATTGAGATAATAATATGATTTTTGCTAGTTTGATTATTAATATAGTCAATTATGCTAGTAGTTTTGCTAACATTGAACCAGCCCTGCATTCCTGGTATAAATCCTACTTGATCATAGTGTATTATTCTGGGCATGACTTTTTGTAATCTCTTGACTAAGCTTTTATTTAAGATTTTTGCATCAATATTCATCATGGAAATTGGTCTGTAATTTTCTTTCTCTGTTTTCACCTACCTGGTTCAGATATCAGCACAATATTTGTGTCATAAATGGAATTTGATAGGATGCTTTCTTCCCCTATTTTTTCAAAAAGTTTTTATAGTATTAGAATTAATTGTTCTTTAAATGTTTGGTAGAATTCATATGTAATTCCATTTGGCCCTAGAAATTTTTTCTTTGGGAGATGATTAATAGCTTGTCTATTTCTTTTTCTAAAATTGGACTATATAAGTAATTTATTTTCTCCTCTGTTCATATGGGCAATCTATATTTTTGTAGATATTTCTCCATTTCACTTAGATTATCAAATTTATTGACATACAGTTGGGCAAAGTAACTCCCAATTATTGCTCTAATTTCCTCTTTATTGGTGGTAATTTTTCCCTTTTCATTTTTGAGATTAGCAGTTTGATTTTCTTCTTTCCTTTTCCTAATCAAATTAACTAAAGTTTTAACTATTTTGGTGGTTTTTTCATAAAACTAAATCTTAGGGTTTTTATTAATTTAATAGTTTTCTTACTTTCAATTTTATTAATTCCCCTTTTATTTTCAGAATTTTAAATTTGGTATTTAATTGGGGGTTTTTGATGTTATTTTACCAGCTTTTTCAGTTGTAAGCCCAATTCATTGATCTTCTGTTTCTGTATTTTATGCACATAAGCACCTAGAGATATAAAATTTCCCCTAATAACTGCTTTGGCTGCATCCCACAAATTTTGGTGTGTTGTCTCATTATTGTCATTCTCTTGGATAAAATTATTGATTGTGTCTATAATTTGTTGTTTCACCTACTCATTCTTTAGGATTAGATAATTTAGTTTCCAATTAATTTTTGGACTATTTTTCCTTGGCCTTTTATTGGATGTAGTTTTTATTACATCATGATTTGAAAAATAAGCATTTAACATTTCTGCCTTTCGTCATTTTATTTTGAGGTTTTTATGCCTTAATATATGGTCAATTTGTGTATAGCTTCCATGTATTGCCAAGAAAAAAAGTATATTCCTTTCGTCTCCATTCAGTTTCTCCAAAGGTCTATCTTTCCTAACTTTTCTAGGATTCTATTTACCTACTTAACTTCTTTCTTATTTATTTTGTGGTTTGATTCATCTAGTTCTGAGAATGCAAGTTAGAGATCCCCCACTATTATAGTTTTGCTGTCTAATTCTTCTTGCAGCTCTCTTAACTTCTCCAAGCATTTGGATGCTATACCACTTGGTGCATATACTACTTGGTTTAGTATTTATATCACTTCATTATCTATGGTACCTTTAAGTAGGATGTAGTTTCCTTCCTTATTTCTTTTAATTAGATATATTTTTGCTTTTAGTTGATCTGAGACCAGGATTGCTACCCCTGCTTTTTTTTTTTTTATTTCAGCTAAAGCATAATAGATTCTGCTCCAGCCTAAATATATCACTCTGCTTTAAATGAATTTCTTGAAACAACAAATTGTAGGATTCTGGCTTTTAATCCAGTCTACTATTCACTTCTGTTTTATGGGAGAGTTCATCCCATCACATTCACAGATAAAATCACTAACTCTGTATTTCCTGCCATCTTGTTTACCCCCAGTTATACTTTTCTCTTCCCTTTCCTCCTTCGCTTCCCCCCCCAGTATTTTGTCACTGATCATCTCCTCCCTCAAATAGTCTCCCCTTTTTTTATACCTTTCCCCTTCTGCTTCTGTTCTCCCATCTATTAGCCTCCTCCCTTCCTTTTCCTCTTCTCCTACTTCCCTACTGAGTGAGGCAAGCTTCACTGTGAAGCTAAATGTAACTGATATTCTCTCTTTGAGCTAAATCTGATGGGAGCAAAATTCACACGATGCTCATCCCCCTCCCATATTTCTCTCAATTGCAATAGGTCTTTTTTGCCTCTTCATGAGATATAATTTACTCCATTTTAATTCCACTTTCCTCTTCTTCCAGTAGAATCACCTTTCCTCTTCTAGTTTCTTTTTTATATCATCACAATAAAATCTAATTATATCTGCACTCTCTAAGTATACCATAACAGAGATACAGATCTCAAGAGTTAAACTTATCATCTTTCCATATAAGGATATAATCTTTTTAACTTTTAAAAAAAGTTATTTTTTTCTTTCCTTTTTTATCTTTTTATGCTTCTCTTGAGTTCTGTATTTGAAGATCAGATTTTCCATTCAGCTCTGGTCTTTTCATCAGAAACATGAAATTGACCTGTTTCATTGAATATCGATTTTTTTCCTTGAAAGATGATGCTCAGTTTTGCTGGATAGTTGATTCTTGGCTGTAATCCAAGTTTCTTTGTTTTTTTGAATGTCAGATTCCATGCCTTTCAATCTTTTAAAGTGGAAGCTGCTAGGTCCTGGATAATCCTGACTGTGGCTCCTTGATATTTGAATTGTTTCCTTCTGGCTGCTTGCAATATTCTCTCTGACTTGATCATTCTGAAATTTAGCTACAATGTTCCTTGGAGTTTTTATTTTGGGGTCTCTTTCTGGAGGTGATCAGTGAATTCTTTCAATGGCTATTTTACCCTCTGGTTCTAGGACATCTGGATAGTTTTCCTTGATGATTTCCTGAAAGATGATGTCTAAGTTCTTTTTTCCACCATGGTATTCAAGAAGTCCAAAAATTCTTAGATTGTCTCTCCTAGATCTATTTTTCCAGTCAGTGTTTTTCCAATGAGGTGTTTCACATTTTCTTCTATTTTTTTTCATTTTTTTGGTTTTGTTTGACTGATACTTGATATCTCATTGAGTCATTCACTTCCATTCATTCAATTCTAATTTTTAGTGAATTATTTTCTTCAGTTAGTTTTTTTGTCTCCTTTTGTACAAATCTGGCCAATTAAGGTGTTTTGTTCATTGCATTTTTTTTCCATTTCACAAATTCTGCTTTTTAACGAATTGGTTGCTTTTTTGTATCTGTTTTGTAAGAAGTTATGTGCTTTTTTCCATTTCATCAAATCTGTTTTGTAAGGAGTTATTTGCCTTTTCCATTTCATCAAATCTATTTTAAGGAGTTTTCTTCAGATAATATCTGTTTTTCCTTTTCCGTACTTTCTTGCAAAGATTTCATTTCTTTTTCCCATTTTTCTTCTAATTCTCTTTTAAGATCCTTTTTGAATTCTTCCAAGAGAGCCTTGTGAAATGGGAACTAACTCATATTACCCTGTGGGGCTTCATCTGGAACTGATTTTCTTTAGGATCCTCCGGGTTTGAGGTCTGTTCTTTTTATCCATAAAAGCTGTTCATAGTCGAGTTCTTTTTGCTTTTTTGCTCATTTTTTTAAAAGGCTGTCTGCTCTTAAGGCAATGGGGTAACAGCCACTTTAGTTTGTCCTGGGGCAGGTATTGCTGACTGACTTCTGGTGCTGGGTAGGCACCAGGAAAAATGGTCCTGTTTTCCCATTTTTCTGAGGTTTAATGGCTCACAATTGCCTTTTGTGAGGCTTCTTTGAAACAGATCTTTTCTGAAGTTCCTCCAAAGTATCTTCTTCTGGAAATTTGTTGTACTCCAAATATTTGTGGGTTCTGTCATTCCAAAACCAGTTCAGAGGTTTAATCTTTTTTTTTGATCTGAGGGATGCCCAGAGGAGCTCATATAGAGACATGTCTACTCTACACCAAAGAAATTATTGATTGTTTTTTATGATTTGCTCTTTACCCACTTGTTTCTAGGATTAGATTTTTCATATCTTTCTATTGTCCATTATTTAATGTATTTTTTGTTGCATTATGATCTTAAAAGGATGTGTTTACTATTTTTGTTTTTATGTATTCAGTTGTGCAGTATTTCTATTCTAACTCTTGGTCAAATTTCATGTAAGTGCCATGTACTACTGAGAAAAAGATATATTCCTTTCTATTCCCATTAAATTTTCTTCAGAGTATCAGTACTCCCTCCACCTTCTATTATCCCCATCTCTTTTTATTTACTTAAAGGGTAAACTATATTTGTCTATTCAAGCTTAGCCCATCACTCACTCCCATTCTTCCCTTTTTTTACAACAGCTATTTTGTGCTCCTTTTATGAAAGATAATATACTCTCATTCAACCTCTCCTCCTCCTTTTTCCAGTACAATTTTCTTTCTTACCCTTTTATTTTGTCTTTTGGAGTATCATTGCATTAAAGTCACCTTAAATTTACACCCTTTTTTGCCTATACTCCATCTGATTGTTCTCGTAAATTTAAAAAAAAATTGTTAAAAATTATAAATATTATCTTACTATATGGAAACATAAATAGTTTAACTGTATTTAATTTCTTATGTTTTTGCTTTCTTGTTTCTTTTTCACCTTTTTGTGCTTACCTTGAGTCTTGCATTTGAAGGTAAATTTCTTTTCTGTTCAGCTCTGGTCTTTTCATTAGAAATGCTTGAAAGTCCTCTATTTCATTAAATATTAATTTTTACTGAAAGATTATATTCATCTTTGCTGGTAGGAGATTCTTAGTTGTAATGCTAACTTCTTTGCTTTCTGGTATACCATATTACAAGCCTCATATTACAAGCCTTATAATTCTTTAATGTGGATACTGCCAAATCCTGTGTAATCCTGATAGCAGCTCTATGATACTAGAGTTGTTTCTTTTTGGCTGCTTACAATATTTTCTATTTGATCTGTGAGCTCTGGAATTTGGCTATGGTTTTCCTGGGAGTTTTTATTTTGTGATCTCTTTCAGATAGTAATTGGTGGATTATTTAAATTTTTATTTTTACCTCCTTTATTTTTATTTTCATTGGGGATGTTTTCTTTGATAAATTTATTGAAAGATGTTGTCCAGGAATTTTTTCTTATGGATGATAGGCCTTGTTGTTGGCTAGCTCTAGGGCTGGGCTTCCCTAATGGTCAGCAGTAGGGTTAAGGACTCTTTGATGATTTGTACTTGGGATAGGGTTGCTGGGGTGGGATCTTGCTGTGTGTACAAATGATTCAGTTGCTTAAGGGTCTGCTAATTTGCAGGAGGATGGTGCCTCACTAGTGGATAACCCTAGGTTTAGAGCCCTGCTGCAGGATACCTGCTGTGAGGCTGGCTAGCTGGCTGTTGCTGTTGCTCTTGGACCTCACTTCCCATCCACCCCAATTAGACAGACCTTTCCTGCCAGACTGGTAAGCTGCTTTTGGGGTCCTAGACCATTCTGAGTTCTTTTTCTGGTTTTTTGGAGGGGAATTTGAAAAGGCTTCTGAAGGTTCCTTCCTTACTCCGTCATCTTGTCACTGCAAGTCTCTTGAAGCTTTTCTTAAAAAGATAAGTAGTATTTCTCTAAAACTAAGATTAAGTATTATCCATAGTGGGGAAAAATTAGAAGCCTTTCTAATAAGATGGAGGGAACAAAGGATGTCCAATACTACCATAATCATTCACTTCATACTAGAAAATGATAGCAATAATAATTAAACAGGAAAAAGAAATTGAAGGAATGAACATGGGCATTGTAAGCAGAACTACTATGTGTGTGTAGATGTGTCTATTTATTTGGAAACTGCCAAATTTATAGAAATGAGAGCCATTCCCCAATTGACAAATGGTCAAAGGTTCTGCATAGTTGATTTTCAGTGGAAAAATAACTATTAATAGTCATATTTTAAATGCCCTAAATAACTAATAAAGAAGTAGAAATTAAAAGAACTCTAAGGTACTACCCAATTCCTTTTTTTAAAAAAAATTTTATTTTATTTGCAAAACATATGTATGGGTAATTCTTCAGCAGTAACCCTTACATAGCTTTCTGTTACAAATTTTCCCCCCAACTCCCCACCCCTCCCCTAGATGGCAGGATATCCACTACATGTTAATTATGCTAAAATACTTGAAAAATTGAATATATGTATACATATTTCCAAACTTATCATTGTGCAAGAAAAATAATATCTACACAAAAGACATATCAGATAAAGAAAACACAATGTAAGCAAACATCAATCAAGAGTATGAGAATGTTATGTTGTGGTCCACATTTCACATCTCTCTCTCTGGGTGTATATGGCTTCCTTCAGTGAACAATTGGAAGTGGTTTGAAACATTTCATTGTTGAAGAGAACCATGTCCATCAGAATTGATCGTCACATGGTATTATTGTTGCCATATATAATGATCTCCTGGTTCTGCTCATTTCACTCAGCATCAGTTCATGTAAGTCTCTCCAGGCCCCTCTGAAATCATCCTGCTGGTCATTTCTTACAGAACAATAATATTCCATAATATTCATATAATGATAATTTATTCAGCCATTCTCAAATTGAAGGGCATCTATTCAGTTTCCAGTTTCTAGCCACTACAAAAAGGGCTGACACAAACATTCTTGCATATGTGGGGCCCTTTCCTTCCTTAATGATTTCTTTGGGATATAAGCCCAATAGAAATGCTGCTGGGTCAAAGGGTATGCACAGTTTGATAACTTTTTGAGCATATCTCCAAATTGTTCTCCAGAATGGTTGGATCCGTTCACAACTCCACCAACAATGCATCAGTGTCCCAGCCTTACCACATCCCCTCCAACATTCATCATTAACTTTTCCTGTCATTTTAGCCAATCTGACAGGTGTGTAGTGGTATCTCAGAGTTGCCTTGATTTGCATTTCTCTGATCAATAGTGATTTGGAGCACCTTTTCATATGACTACAAATAGTTTTAATTTCATCCTCTGAAAATTGTCTGTTCATATCCTTTGACCATTTATCGTTGGAGAATGGCTTGAATTCTTATAAATTTGAGACAATTCTCAATATATTTTAGAGATGAGACCTTTATCAGAACCCTTAAATGTAAAGATGATTTCCCAATTTATTGCTTCCCTCCTAATCTTGACTGCATTGGTTTTGTTTGTACAAAAAAATTTTAACTTAATATAGTCAAAGTTATCTATCTGGTTTTCAATTAAGAGTTCCAGTTCTTCTTTGGACATAAATTTATTCCATCTCCATAGGTCTGAGAGGTCAACTATATTACGTTCCTCTAATTTACTTATAGTATCACTCTTTATATCCAGATCATGAACCCATTTAGATCTTATCTTGGTATGTGGTGTTAGATGTGGGTCAAGCCCTAATTTCTTCCACACTAGTTTTCAATTTTCCCAGAAGTTTTTGTCAAATAGTGAGTACTTATCCCAGAAGCTGGGGTCTTTGGGTTTATCAAAGACTAAATTGCTATAGTTATTGCCTAGTTTGTCTTGTGATTCTATCCTATTCCACTGATCGACTACTCTATTTCTTAGCCAGGTACTACCCAATTCCATTAGATTAGCTAAGAAGAAAGAAAAGAAAAATGACAAATACTGGAGGGGATGTGGGAAATTATATACAGTAATACATTAATGGTGAAACTATGAACTAGCTTAACCATTCTGAACAATAATTTGGAACTATGCCCAAAAGGCTATAAAATTGTGTATATCCTTTGACCTAGCATTTTTTACTACTAGTTCTATGCCCCAAGGATATTTTTTTAAATATGGGAAAGAATCCAAATGTACAAAAATATTTACCACAATTCTTTTGGGAGGGTAATGACAAAGAATGGAAAATTGAGAAGATGTCCATCACTTGGGGATTGGCTAATCAAGTTGTAGTATATAATTATAATGTAATGTTACTGTGCTATGAGAAATGGTGAAAAAGATAATTTCAGAAAAATATGGGAAGACTTGAATGAATTGATACAAAGTGAAGTAAACTGAACCAGAAGAAAAAATGTACATAGTAATAGGCATATTTAATCAACTGTGAGGAATTTAATAACTATCAGTTCAATGATCCACCACAGCTGCAAAGAACTCATGATAAACAATGCTATTCACCTCTCGATAGAGAATATATTTTTCCTTCCTTGATTTTTCTTGCTTCTCTTCTCTGTTCTCTCCCCCAAACATGGCTCATGTAGAAATATAGTTTGCATAACTTCATATGCATGATGGTATCATATTTCTTTACCTCTGAATGGATGAAGAGGAGGTAAAGGGAAGGAGAGAAATTGAAACTAACAGTCTGTAAATATTTTTAATAAAAATCTTTTTAAAAGAGTGTAAAGGAATTTCAAGATCAAAAACATTTGAGAATTGCTGGTCTAGAAAATATTAGATCCTTGAAGGCAAAGATTGATTTTTGCATATTGTCTTTCTATCTCCATAGCCTAAAATAGTGTTTTTGCATACAGTTGGAATTCAATAAATGGTGTTGGATTATACTGGATTGGATTGCTTCCAAGTAAAATTGTGAAATAAACTAAGGGTCTACCACAAACTCCCACCCCCATACCCAACTTTGAATACCCTTTCCCCTTTTCTTGGTGTAAGCAGAATATTTTTCCCAACTCCTCTTTGTCATCCTGTCCCTTCTATACCTGGGATTTGGGACTCTAAATGCAGAGCCTAAGCAGGACTTCTGCTTTGTACCTACAAGTCTTCTGTTCCAGACTTTGATTTCACTGACACTTAGTTTTCTCAGAAACTAACCAAACCAAAGTGTTAATGACTTCAAGCTTTATTTCCAGGGGCATGTGCATTTCAAAGTAGGATTTCCAAATAAAGGATACTTTCTTTCCTCTTCAATGTCTCAATTTATGCTTGATTTCACCAGTTAAAAGAGTATAAACCCTCTATATTTTTCTTCCTAATGGTTTTTGTGCATTTGCTGCTCTTACTTAAACATTAAGAATCCTGGTGGTGATAAATCTGCTTCTCCCAACTATGATAATACCTGTATAAAAACTCACTAATAACTAGAGAGTGAGTTTAAGATTTGAAAATGCTTCATGCGTAAGATCTGATTTTATCTTCACAACAACCCTGATGGATTTTGTTGTTGTTCAGCCATATACCTTGCTTTGTGACCCCAATTGGGGTTTCCTTGACAAAGATCTTGGAGTGGTTTGCCATTTCCTTCTCCAACTCATTTTCTAGGTGAGGAAACTGAGGCAAACAGCCTTAAGTGATTTGTCGATTACGCAATTAGGAAGTATCTGAAGCCAGATCTGAACTTGGGAAGGTGAGTCTTGCTAACTTTAGCCAAGCACTCTATGCACTCTGACACCTCTTATCTGCCTTGAGAGGTAAGTATTATTGTGCTCATTTTACCAGTAAGGAACCAGGTTGAGAGAGGTTAGCAACAGTCATTTTATTCCAAGTCTAGTGCTCTAGCCATTCATCTTATTTTTCAGATTAGGAAACTGAAGCTGAGAAAGGTTAAGTATTTATACCCAGGATCACATAACTAGTATCTGAGGAATTAATCAATCCCAGGTTTTCCAGACTCCAAGTTTAGCTCTCTATACACTGTGCTACCTACCTACCTCAAGAGCAGTCTAGTCTATCCCCAACATACTCAAAGCCTTATTAATTTAGTATGATCTGCATTTAGCTGTAAACTGTTGGCATAGCCTTTCAGAACCCACGATTTCCTCCATGCTACTGTGAGGCATTTAGAAAAAGGTTTTGATGGAAAAAGATAATAATAATAGTTTATACATGTTTAATATTTAATATTTTTCACAGTACTTTCATATCTATTACTGTATTTGATCCTGTCACTGTACCTGGAAAGGAAGCAAGGAAGGTATTGTTATTATCTCCATTTGACAGATGAGAAAACTAAACTACAGAAAGAATCAAGTGATATAGATGATCCTACACAGTTTTAGTGGTAGAGCTCATTGGAGATGGAGTGGGAGTCCTATGAGCTAACTCCTAACCCCTTTTTTTCTACTAGTGAAGTGTTTTCAGCAGTTAAATTCAAATATACCTTTCATTTCAAAGCATCTTTCCATAGCTATTCCTGCTTACGAATCAGCAGTAGATTTGGATACCTTCTCCTGAAATGCTTCTCAATTTAAGGTCTTTGTTCCTTTTGTTGATGATGAATTATTTCCCCCTCCTCCTGCTCCTTTCAGGAACAAAAAGTTTCTGTTCCACTTCATAACCATAAGGAGTCAACCAACTCTCGATGGGAAGAAGGGTGTTACAGATGGGTGGCAGCTTCTTCTTACCCTTTGGTGAAGGGTTAGACAAACTTCACTTCTGAAACCAGTTACTAGCCAGTCTCAGATTTCCTGCCTCAGAATGACTACTAGAGGTTAGCCACTAGTTCTTCTCTTTGGAAAACAACAAAACAAAACAAAACCAAAAATAGTTTTATGCACTACTGAGTTAATGTCATTGGAATGATTTGAGGTTGTCCTTATATTCTCGTTAGAACCACAGGGTCTTCAGATCATAGATTTAGAGCTAGAAGTGACCCCACAAATAATCTAGTCTAGTCTAGTCCCCATTCCCCTTTTTTACAGATGAAGAAATAGGAGGGATTAAGGTGGTTCAGTGAATAGAGCTCCAGACCTGGAGTCAGTTCAAATCCAGCCTCAGATACTAGTTGTGTGACTTTGGACAAATTAATCCTACTTGCCTCAGTTTCCTCATCTGTAAAATGGAGAAGGAAATGGCAAATCACTCTAGTGTCTTTGCCATGAAAACCCCCAAATGGGGTCATAAAAAGTTTTTTTTAAAGACTGAAATATGATTTGAAAATGAAAAATGAAAATTCCTCACCCAAGGTTACACAGGTAGTAAAGAAGAAAGGGGAAGATTTGAATAGGTCCTCTGACCCCAGAAGCAAGGTTCTTTCTACTATACTTCCAATCTTGAAGTTGATCATAAAGGTTAAGGCCAGAACTGTGCTAGACTTGAGCTGTTGCAGGAAACAAAACTCAAGCCAGACTTAATTACATGTGGAGTCAAAGAGGAAGTAAGACTAATGCCCTTCTGATCCTGCAAAGGCTTGGCCAAGGCCACACCAAACAGTCAACATTTGTGAGCACCCTTTGTGGACAAGGTTTCCAAGATAAATAAAGCACAGATTCTGACCTCAAAGACCGCACAGAGTAGCTTAGCAGGGGGAAGGAAAGAGAGAGAAGAAAGGCATGAATTTTTTGACATTTTGACAGGCTGGAGACAATCTTAGTAGAAAAGCCTACATGATGACAGAGAGAGAGGGATCTGTTTAGAATTCCCAAAATTCTATTCTGCAAATGTGTATTATGTGTTGATTTTATACAATGCACTGCTAAACATTAGGGATACATTTTGCCTTCAAGCTCCAATGGATGGATAATTTTATTGGTGGAAATACTATCTCTGGGAAGTTATAACATCTTTCTATCTCTGTTTCTGTATGTATATATGTATATATGCATATATACATAAATGTATATTTACATGTCTACACTGTGTATATAGATGTATTTTATAGCATTGCATTGAATATTTTACATATGTGTGTATATACATGTGTGTATTTGTGTGTATGTTACACACATGTGTGTCTGTGTATCTATAAGGCAACACCATACAATGATAGTTCCTTGAGAACAGACTCTTTTACTATTGTCTCTTATTCCCAGCCGAGCACAATGCCTGGAACATATTAAATCGTAAATAAATATTGCTGGTTGATTGATTGATATGTATTGATTTGGAAGACAGAGGTAAGCAAGAGCAGAACTGGGATTCTCTTTGAGTTCCCCTGACTCCAAATCCAGTGCTCTGTCTGCCTCTTCCCTGGAGGTCCTAGATACATGGAATTTTAGCACTTTCTATAAAAAAAGTTGTACACATGCATGTGCAGTCTATGCAGTTTATGTTTTTGCATACATACACGTGTATGTTATGTGCATATGCATGTGTGTGCTTAAATATATACACATCTACATACACACAAAATGTCCCTCTCTCCTTTGACACTGACATAACTTTACTTCAGACCCTCATCACCTCACAACTGGATTATCACAATGACCTGCTGATAAGTTTGCTTGCATCACAATTCTCCCCATTCCAATCCATCCTCCAGCCAGCCAGTAAGGGGATTTTCCTAAGGGGCAAATCTAGCCATGTCATCATTAAACCCCATGCCTAATGATCTACCTCCTCAACTCCACCTCACCTGACTTCCTTTAAGTCCCAACTTAAATCCAATTTCTACAGGAAACCTTTCCTAGTCCTTAATTCTAGTGCCTTATTTCTTTCATTTGCTATTTGTTTTATATATAGCTTGTTTGCATATTGTCTCCCCCATTAGATTGTAAGCTCCTTAAAGACAGGATCATCTTTTGCCTATTTTATACAAAAATACACCCCAACTCTTAGAACAGTCTCTGGCACATAATAGGGGCTTAATAAATGTTTATTGATAGAGTGACCCTTACTGGGTGGTCCATCCCTGGAAACTCTCTGGTTTATTTATATCCTTTCTAAAATGAAGCAACTAGAATCTTGTTAAATATTCCATATGTGGCCTGACCAGGGCAGGGCACAGTGCCTTCTCTTCCTCATTCTATGTTTCTATTTATGAAATTTTATTCCATTTTTTAGCTGTCACAGCACTGTTTGAGTTCCATCAGGATGTAAACTTCTAGAGAGCAGAGTCCTTTCCCTGGCCCCATGCCATTTTTGTTCATGTGCAGTGCTCTCCATGGCCTGGCACATAGTAGTTGCTTAATAAATGCTTCTTGAATTGGAAAGAATTGATTATTAAGTTTGAGTTCAACTTGATAATTTCAAAGAACTAATCATTTAAAATACCATCTACCTCCATAGAAAGAAGTGATGAGCTCAGAGTACAGATTGAAATACATAATTTTCACTTTATTTTTCTAGTTTTTTAATAATGTGGCTAATATATAAATGTTTGCATCATATTGGTACATTGGTAACATATTGCTTGCCTTCTCTTGAGGGTACACTTCTAGTTTGCGAAGATATCTGTTGGGGGAGTGGGAAGATGAGGACAATTTGTTCCAATAACTATGAAGACAAAAGGAACATTTAGAGCTTGGTCAGATATCAAAGATGCCAGGATCATCTACTGCATCCCCAGCCACTGACAGCCAGTCCCTGACTTGTCTTGCTACAGGACTTCAATGATTCTGTAAGAGCAAGTGAGGCTGGAGACTTTGTGCAATTCTGTCTCACTTCAATCCAATTCACCCAAGTCAGCAGCTTGCCTTCTCAGTGGGTGGGGGAGAGGAGACGGAAGGAGAGAATATGGAACTCAAAATATAAACTGAATATGAAAAAAAAATTAATTAAGTGTAACTGAAAGATTTTCTTTAAAAAGAATTCCAGAATTGGTAACTTTATTCTATACCAGGATATATAGAGAAGAGTAATGGGTCTTTTCTGTTTTTCTGAAGCCTTTCAACAGCAAGATATTTAATCATTGAAAACTTGGGCATGGTGGAGAACTGAGCAGGTTGTCACACCACAGTAACATAGGCCAGGTAGACAAGTAAAGTACTCAGCAGGGAAAATAGAGACCTGTATCAGGAAGATCTGGCTTCAGATTCCATCTAAGACACTTACTAGCTGTGTGACATTCAACAAGTCATTTAAACTCTAAGTTTCAGGTTCTTTATCTGTAAAGCTGGGATAATCATTCACAAAGTAGTTGCAAAGCTGAAATAGGATAACAAATATAAAAAGAATTATACAAATATTAGTTGTTATTCTTTTATTTTCCTATAGAATGTAAGCTCCTTTAGGGCAGGCACTATTTGCTTTTCTGACTTTGCATCTCTGTCTGATGCTTAGCACAATGCCCAACATATTATAAGCCTGTAATAAATATTTTTTGAATTGGCTTGTCTCAGTAGACTCTAGCTAGAGTAAGAAGAGAAGTAACTGGGAGGTTGGAAACAGCCTCACTTGGGAAAATTGACTCAGTACAGACTCATTGAATTGGGCATCAACCATGGCTACTACTTTCTCTACTATTACCCCCATTCTTCATCTCCTTTTCAATCCCAACCCAATTAATTGTCTTATTCTGATAAGTCCTGAAAAAGCAAAAACAAATCTGCCCTTGAATCAAAAAGATTGGACGAATGCCTCTTAAAAGTCACATGACTATTTTCATTGCTGCCTCCATCCAAATGTGCAGTGAGTGGGCAGTCAGCCAAGGATGTGAACATTAGGAAATCAAAACCCGTGTATTTATTAGAAAAAATAAAAATGAATCAGCAAGGTTATATTATGGAAATTTATGGGATTTTTATGGGATATTCACAAAATGGCCAGGTCATTTCAATCCCTGAAGACACCACAGTGGAAAATACTAGAGGGAAGTTAGCTATAAAGCCCTCAGAACAAAGCCTCTGTCCAATAACCCATGGAGACTTGCTAGGGGGTTGGGAGAAATGTCTCTAAGAAGGTTTTTTTTAATTAAATTACATTTTGGATAAAGATATGAACTTTCAGATTATCTACACTAAACAGAAATTCTGGAAATGTAATGAATGTAGAAGAAAGCTTTAGCCTCTGCTTGTCTTTCACCAGAGATTTTATACTAAGAGAAAATCTGTACAATTTGCCAAAAGAATCTAATCTTCTTGGGAATGGATACAGTTTTATATGGGTTTTTGTGCCCCTCTCCCCTAGTGTATAGCATAGGGTTCTACACAAAAGTCACAGAATCTTGAAGTAATAGAATAGAGATAGAAATGACTTTGGAGATCATCTCATTTGATGTCTTCATTGGGGACTATAAATATTAAGTGATTTACCCACATTTATATGTTATATGGCAATGCTAGGTCCTAAGACCCCATGCTCTTTCCAATGGAACGGATATGATGTGACTGACTGGTGAAGTTGACATACTCTGTTACACCCTCTTATTCTGATATATCAAAGGTCTATGATTTACAGAGTGTAATTTATTGATCTACCAAACTGGAGCACAAAGTTTCTGTGACTTAGTAGATGGCCCTGAGGCATAGTCAAAAAACACCCCATTATCCTAAAACTACTCTGGTGAGAATCTTTCTTAAACTCTGCTTTGTTTAAGAGATCCACATTATTGGCCCCATGTTTCAATGGTATTCTGGTAAGAGTTGAAGGGTTCAAACTCTGCTGTTATTTCCTTCAAGAATTTGGGGCTTTCTCCATTGTTCCATGATAACTAAGACTTCAGTGAAGGCATATGTTGCTGTCATTTACTTCCCTTCATACCATCTGTATTCTCAGTTAAACTACTTTATTTCCTGGACCCTTTCCATGCCATTCCATCACCAATTCCCATAACAGCCTGTAGCCCATGCCTTTAAAGGGTCTCATCATTACTTCTGCCTCTTAAGTCCCCTAGTTCCTATGATCCTGTTAAGACTCAGCTAAAACACCACCACCTACTTAAAGCCTTTCCTGATACCCTTCATTTTTGGCTACCTCCCACCCTCAGTCCATGGAAATTACTTTCAATCTACTTTGGATATATTTTGCATCTATTTATTTATGTCATTTCCCCTCAGTAAAACACAACTTTTCTGAAAGCAGGTACAATTTATCTTTTATGTTTTCAACCCAGCACCCAGCACAGTGCCTTACATAGAGGAGGCACTTATATTTCAAATGCTGTTCAATTGAATTAAAAAAAAATCCAGGAAGTACACTTTCCCCACTTTGCTCCCTGCTGATGTGTCTCAATTAATGACTACATCTAAAAAAAAAGGAGGAGAGGAAAAGCACAACCTTCATGTCATAATATTAAGGCCAATTTCTGAACTGTTTTTTTAACTCTGTTAATCCATGTACACTTCCCAGGCAAAGTCTGAATTGTGTACAAAGGAATAACAGAATCACAGTGCAATCAGAGAACCTGCCAAGAGACCACCCAGGGAGGCAGGCACAAAGCCAGACTGGAATTCAGTACTTAGTCTGGGCTCCCACTGCCCTCCTCTACGTTTCCTAACTTTTATTTACTAATCCCCACTGCTCAGCACATTGCTCTGCTCACCAGGCACAGCCAAACCTGGCCACAAATGAGGTAGGATCCCAACTTTGGAGCCAACAGGAAGCTGGTCAAAACTACAACCAACCCAGTTCCCATAAGACAGGGCGTCTTAGCCACTCTTGGTGAATTGATCAGAGCAAGCTTTCATAATAAAGACTGCAGGGCACCTTTAAACATCTCAGAAATCCTGGTTATATTGCTCTGTGGAAGGCTTCATTTGTCTTGACCTGGATTTGACTTCAGGTGTGGGAAAGAGAGGATGGAGGATGGAACAATCACAGTGGACAAATTCCCTTGTAACAGCTGGAGCTTCTTAAAAGTAGGAACTTTCGTTACAATCCTTAGCACACTGCTTGGAGCAGTAAGACTTTTTCATTCACTCATTCATTAATTCAATAATAATAACTCATATTTCCATAGTATTTTATATTTTTCAAAGTATTTTTGACAATACCCCTATCTTTTTAAGCATAAAAAGCAGAGATTTAAGAGATGTTAGATTGTTTGTTCAGTTACCCAGCCAGTAAACCCTAAAATCAAGAGTCATATGCAGGTCCCCTAATTGCACATATACCTATCAAACATGTGTGTGTTTGTGTGTTCATGCATGCATTTTGTATGTAAGCACATGTGCATGGGGTTATGGGGGAGGAAGTATACATATGGCATTTCTGTGATAAAACTATGAGTAGGAACATACCCTAGAGACAAACAACAAAATTTTTTTCAAGTTATGAAATACCAAAGTAATAAATCTCTGTGACTTGAAATGGGTTTGATTAGGATTCTGAGGTCCCTTCCCTGTTCTAAATCCCATAGTCTTTAAAATTCTGCAAATATCTGGATAGCTTGTACCTTATTGCCAGATGGATTCTCATGTCCCTGTTCTCTTTATTTAACAAAGATATTGCTTTTTCAGTATGGATTTATGAGCAATGTCTGTCTGGAATGCCATGTACCATATGAAATATGCTTTTGGAAATTCCCTTCCAATCTTCTTCCATTCCATTCCTTTCACCTCTTTCAAAATTCCCTCCCTCTCCTCTTCTAGGATAGCCTGCCTCTTTGATTCCCACCCAATTCTGATGGTTCTTACTGGGAATCTCTTCAAAATTTCCCTTCCCAGTTTTCAGGATCCCATCCTCAGAGAGTGGAGAAGCTAGGTACCCTTCAGAGTTCTGAAATGCCTGTCCCCAATGTCCCATTTCCCCAATACTTTGTCATTTCTCATCTAAAACTCCATTTTCATAATGGATTCCTCTTTGTTCTAAAGCAACTTTGCCTCGGTCTTGTTTTCCTTATTTTCTTTCCTGTGGGAATGTGCCTAAAAGGCAGCATTAAAATTTTCTCTCTTACATTTGTTTCAGCACCCTAATACAATCTGCATAAATCTGACCCTCCAGTCCCAGAGCCAGACCTCCCTGCTGGCAGGTCCTGTGGTAAGAGCTGCCCACTTCCTTCCTCCCATCAAGGAGACAAGGCCACATGCTCTGCAAGGAATCTTTTAGCTGACTCAGAACTGGCACCATGTAGCACGAACTTGAAGCACATCAGAAAGGTCACTTCCATGTTAGATATGAGGAACAGAAGGAAATGCATGTTGTTGGGTTTTTTTAATAAAAACATTTATTTTGATTTATTTTATTGTGAACAGTAGCTAACTTATTTCAAGAAAGCCAGAGGATAACTATTGGGGTTTTTATAGGTAGATTTATACTTCGTATTGGAGCAAAAATTCTCCAAACTTCCTTTGAATGATGGGATTCTCTGACTCTGGAACTAAAGTGAGATATCATGAAAAGAGTGGTAGCTAGAGTGAAGAGAGAATGGGGTCAAAATCCTGTCTCTAACATTTCTCATCCAAGAAACCTTGGACAAGGAATTTTATTCTTGTAGGCTAGAGTTTCCTCATGTAGATAGAGCAATGGAGTCATGATTTTCAGTTATGTGGGTGCTCTCTCATAACCATAACTAATTCTTTCCTTCTGGGCTCATGTGGTTCTTATCTATAATCTTTTAGAGAATCTATCAGAGATAATAGACTCAGTATTCCAGAGGCTTATTTCCACGCCTTTGTATATTCAGGGTATCAGGACGACAATAAAGCTGACCTATTATTTCTACTTCTTGCTGCATCCTTTTCTTATACACAATCTTCTGGATGTTCCCCTTATGCCTTTGTACCTAAAGAGCATCTCTGAAAATAGACTATAGACAACTGTGATATAAAGATGAAAAACAACAATAATATACATATATATAAGTATATATACTCCATGAGTGCTCTCTCTATATATGATGTATATATTCTGTATATACAGATTATCCTAAAAGTTTTTTGCATAGTTTTAAGCTTAAAAACTTAAAATTGCACTATTTCTAGAGTAACCTGGTAAATATGTGCAACATATACATGCTCACATACATGCAACATTTATCTGTAGTATATACATGTATTTTGGTGTGTATATATATATATATAACATATATATATATATATATATTATTGTGTTGTTCACAGATACATGTGTCATATCTATTTTGTATGGGTAATATGTATGTGTGATATACATATATATGTATATGTGTATATATGCTATTAAAACTTAAAATTCACTATGAATTTTGGGAAACTTGCACTACATATGCAGTACAATTTGTACATGAATGTGGCATATGTATAAACACATGGTGTGTATATGTATTTTTTGTATGTTTGTGTATATTAAGACTTTTTTGTGCATATGTTTAAGTTATATAAAGATAAAACTGAGACATTTGGGACACCCTGTAAGGTACCTATGTATACTTATACCCCAATATTTTTGTTTCTCTATTGTCTTTTGGTTCATGTATAACTTTAATTCTTCAGAATTAATGATACTCTAAGATATCCAAAGATAAAACTTCACTGCAAAAAGAAGTGTTAAAATGTTCCTGGGCAGCTTATGATCATTAAGAGTGCTGCTCAATTTCACACCTATAAAATTAGAATAATAATACCTGAGGTACAAAGTCATGAAGTTCACTCTTAAGGAATTGAACTTAATATTCAATACAAACTTTGTTGCAAATTGCTCAACCTGGACTAAATATGATTCCCTTTTAGCCTTAGATTGATGATCACACAAGTTCTTTAAGAATAAACTTCATATATGTTTTGGTACTGATGGCCTACTCTTTTAATAAGGCATGGAAACCATATTTTCTGCAAAACTTTCAAGCTATTGATTCAAAGCTTCTTTGTTGCTATAGGTATAGTTACATTTGTGTGGATGTCATCCAGGGAGAATCCTTTGATTCTACTGAGAGATTGTAGTCATTATTTTTGTTATTGTTGCAAGTTTGTTTCTAGCTTTAAAAAAAAAAAAAGAAATTCAGTTACTCATGGTCCTGGGACAAGTAAGTATTCTGATATTATTCTTTCATAGCTATTATTTTTCAGGTGTATATGCTGTTTTTTGTAATGGAAAAATAAAACTACTGGGATTGAAATAATTGTGGAGGAGGAGGAAAAGAAGAGAGATGAGCAAGTAAAAATGAAAGAGAAGAGATTATGATGATAATGACAATGATGAAGAAATGAAGAAGTAGAAATAATGAAGGAGAAGAAATGAAGA
>JAJPUD010008507.1:14732-42281 GCA_023553655.1 Myrmecobius fasciatus | reverse complement strand
GCATTTCTCTGATCAATAGTGATTTGGAGCACCTTTTCATATGACTATAAATAGTTTTAATTTCATCCTCTGAAAATTGTCTGTTCATATCCTTTGACCATTTATTGATTGGAGAATGGCTTGAATTTTTATAAATATGAGACAATTCTCTATATATTTTAGAGATGAGACCTTTATCAGAACCCTTAAATGTAAAGATGATTTCCCAATTTATTGCTTCCCTCCTAATCTTGAACAGACTTATTTCCTGATAATCACAGCTAAATTCATAACATTTTGTTTGTTTTTTAATCATTCCCTTAATTAAGGCAAATGTCATATTAATCCCAAAATCTATAACAAGCTAATTTCAACTGAGAAGCAATTTTTGAATATTTATCCTATCCAGGTCCCTGTTTAAAATCATGAGGAAAATATAGCTATTTATTAAGCTCATAAGTGGTGAAGAATGATGCGTCTGGGATATGAAGAGAGAAAACTTTTGTGTAAGATTGAGAACACAGAAATAACTAGAACACAGGGCATTACATACTCAGTGTATTATAGAGCTGTAAATCAAAGTGTTGGGCAGAATTGGAAAAGGGAAGTCATTCTTGATCAAGTGATCAAGGAAGATTTCATTCAGGCAAAAGCATGGACTTCAGTTCTGCCATTAATTAGTTCTGTGATATTGAATGTCATTTACACTGGCTGGATTTCAGTTTTCTCACTGGTAAAATGAAAGATTGAATCAATCAATTTGGGGTTAAACGAGTTGGCCTTTGAGGTCCCTTCCAGCTCTGACCCTCTTTTTTTCTATTTGTATCCCCAACAATTAATTTAGTCCTTTGCGTGCAGTAAGTGCTTAATAAATGCTTTTTCATTCATTTTTTTCATTCTAAATCTATGACCCTATAATACTCAGATATTGTCTGTCTCTAAAACTTCTGATTCTCTGAATGCACTTAAAGAGTACAGTTTAATGAGGGATTCAAAACCTCTGCCTTTTTAGGCCATTAGTACTGTAGACATTGTTATTTGAATATTTGGGGGTCTAGCCTCAGAAAGATGAGACTGGAATAAAATTAGCACATTAGATGCTCTGGCCTGGACAAAGTGGTATGGAATTCAAAGATGGAAATCTGTCCTAGGGAAATACATAATGAGAGGGGTTGCTAAATCCCAGCTAGTGTGTTTTTGCCTGAAAACACTCATGGGGTCAAAGGCAAAGCAGGAAGCTTGAAAATGAGATTGTCTGTTTATTCTGCCCTCTCCTTGAGCCTCAGAAGGCTCCAGACGCCAGTTTAGTCAGCAGCCAAGAATTTCCTGAGCTCTTCTATGCAACTAGGTGTCAGGTGCTGTAAGTGAGACAAAGAAGACAACACAGTATATTTTCAAAAAGCTCGAGGGACTTGATCAAGAAACTCACTATCTTTTACCTCTCAGATCTGTGGAGGAAGAAGGAATTTGTGACCAAAGAAGAACTAGAGATCATTATTAATCACAAAATAGATAATTTTGACTATATCAAGTTAAAAAGTTTTTGTACAAACAAAATTAATGCAGACAAGATTAGAAGGGAAGCAATAAACTGGGAAAATATTTTTACATTCAAAGGTTCTGACAAAGGCCTCATTTCTAAAATATATAGAGAATTGACTGAAATTTATAAGAATTCAAGCCATTCTCCAATTGATCAATGGTCAAAGGATATGAGCAGACAATTTTCAGATAAAGAAGTTGAAACTATTTCTAGTCATATGAAAAGATGCTCCAAATCACTATTGATCAGAGAAATGCAAATTAATCCAACTCTGAGATACCACTACACACCTGTCACATTGGCTAAAATGACAGGAAAAGAAAATAACGAATGTTGGAGGGGATGTGGGAAAATGGGACACTAATACATTGTTGGTGGAATTGTGAATGGATCCAACCATTCTGGAGACCAATTTGGAACTATGCTCAAAAAGTTATCAAATTGTGCATGCCCTTTGACTCAGCAGTATTTTTTCTGGGCCTATATCCCAAAGAGGTCTAAAAGGAAGGAAAGGGTCCCACATGTGCAAAAATGTTTGTGGCAGCCCTTTTTTACTGGCTAGAAACTGGAAACTGAATGGATGCCCATCAATTGGAGAATGACTGAATAAATTATGGCATATGAATGTCATGGAATATTATTGTTCTGTAAGAAACGACCAGCAGGATGATTTCAGAGAAGCCTGGAGGGACTTACATGAACTGATGCTGAGTGGCAGAAACAAGAGATCAATAAACACGGCAACAACAAGACTATATGATGATCAATTCTGATGGACATGGTTCTCTTCAACAATGAAATGATTCAAAGCAGTTCCTATTGTTCGGTGATGAAGAAAGTCATATGCATCCAGAGAGAGGCCTGTAGGAGCTGAGTGTAGACCACTACATAGCATTTTAATGCTTTCTGTGAATATTTGCTTGCATTTTGTTTTCCTTCTTAAGTTGCTTTTTTTTCTCTTTCTAGATCTGGTTTTTCTTGTGCAGCAAGATAACTGTGTGTATATATACATATATATACATACATTGGATTTATCATATATTTTAACATATTTAACATGTATTAGATTACCTGCCATCTAAAGGAGGGAGTGGGGGGAAGGAGGGAAAAATTTAGAACAGAAAATTTTGCAAAGGTCAGTGTGGAACAATTACTCATATATTCTATAAATAAAAAGCTTTAATAAAAAAATGGGGAAAAAAAGAAACACCATCACGGCAACTTCTTCAGCTTTGCCACTCATATCTCATTGGTCTCCTCACTTGTTTCTATCTCTCTGACTGAGAGACAGATCAAAACATGTTTCCTGTAATATCCCTTTAAAGAATTCAAAATCCCAGACAACTCTTCATTTGCCACAAGCTGATCTGCTTGGTTTCATCTCCAAAATAATCTTCATCATGCCTCCATGATCCTCTCTCCCTTTTTAGCTTCCATTTGTGTATTGTCCTCTCTTTTCAGATTATAAATTCCTTGAAAGCAGGGACAATCTTGTTTTATTCTTTTTTTTGTTTGTTTTGTTTTGTATTGTATCACCAGCACTTAGTACATTGCCTGGTACATAACAGGTTCGCAATAACTATCATACTATATCTTGATGAAAAGATTATATTATAAATAGGAACATTAGATTTAGAATTAAAAGAGATCTTAGAGCTCAAGTAATCTCTAATTTTTAGAAGAAATTGAGGCATATAAAGTAGAAAATACTTAGGCAAATTGTTATATACTCTACGTGATGTAAAACTGTTCTACCACTACAAATATTACTTTGATAGTGATTATGCCATTTAACTTCCCAGGACTTCAATTTCCCATCTGTAAAGTGAGAGGGTTGAATATATTATCTCTAGTGGTTCTTCCAGCTCTAATAGTTTACAAATGTTTATGAAATTCCATTTCTATAATGATGCCTTTATATCCTAATGATTTAGAGATACATAGAATCTACTGGTTCATCCCTTCAGAATTTGAAGTCCTGGGTATGGATAAGTGCTATTGGGTACAGACTATCCCATTTATAATGAGCCTACTCAGCAAAAGAGAGAACAATATAGACAGAAAATGTTTGAGGGAATTCTGAAATTTAGATCTCATTTTAGAATTATAGATTAATTTACCGAAGCTGAAGAGGTGAACTTCTATTACGCCTCATAGACATTAGGAAAGTCCCCATAAAGAGGTATCAGGTGTATCAGGTGATCAGGTGATCAGGTGTAAGGTGTTCAGGACAGGGAATGGACCTCTGATGTTACTTGTTTAGGGAACTCTCAGATGAGGGAACTGTCTATCTTGATGCAAGTTGGCATCTAGTCTTAGAGAGCTGTCCATAAAGCAGAGCTGGACCAAGGGCTGAGATGAATCACTAATTTCCTACTTTGCCTAACCTTACACGAAGACAAATGAAGCATGTATCTGAGCTCCCGTCTTTTCTTTTTCCTGGAATATTCTAGGCCCCCTTTCTTACTTCTAAACTCTCAATCTCTGTATATTAAAATCTCAGCGCTTCCCAATGAGACATTTCCTAAAGAGCCTTTTATGAACTCCCTAAGAAGGAAATCTTTACTTTTTTTTCCTCTGAATCTCCAAATCTTCTTTATTTGATACCCTCCTAACATACTTATCTTCTGTGTATAGTCTTATTATTTATATTGGTCTTATTCCCCCTGGCAGATTCTATACTTCTGGGAGTCCTTGACTCTGTTTTTAATTCCAAAATTGTATCTCTCTCAGTTTTGACATAACTCTTTGCATTTAGTGGATGCTTTAAAAAATTGTTTTGAAAAAGCTTGTTGTTGCCCCCTTGGTAAAAAATAAATGTTATGTGAGAGGGGTCATTAAGCCTTATAGGTAATTTAAATCCTAAAGTAAATGAATTTCTCCAAGCTAGAAAAAGGCTGGGGCAGTTAGGTGGCCTAGTTTATAAGGGTTCTTGGCTTGGAATCAAGAAGGCTTCTCTTCCTGAGTTCAAATCTGGCCTCAGACACTTGCTAGCTGTGTGACCCTGGGCCAAGAGCTTAACTCTGCCCCAATTTCTTCATCTGCAAAATGAACTGGAGAAGAAAATGATAAATCACTCCATTATCTCTGTCAAGAAGAGAATGGGACTGAACAACAACAAAAAAAGGCTAAGAGCACAGTAGAACTTTAAGAAAATTATTTGCTGCCTTTGGTTGAGCAAATTATCCTAGAAGGAAGAATATTAAGGACACTGGTAGGGGTTCAGAGGAGGCAGGCAAAAAATATGAGATTGATGCCTAAAATTTAAACTTTTAGAAGGCATAATCTGCCCAAGTCCTTACTTTAGAATCAGTCTTTGAAGGCAAAAAGTCTCAAGTTAAAGAATACCTATTAGCAGAGGATTAAGGGTTAACCCAAGGGTTCATTCCCTATGCTTCCCAGGATCTCCTATAATATTCCAGTAAGACTAAATTTGTGCATTTTAGACATCTGCCACTTTCCAAGTGTCTATCAAACAAGTTGTAAGAAGGTTCTAGAGCATCTAGAACTGCCAGTCCCTGTAGGTTCCATTCAAGCTAGTTTGAGATATATATATATATATAGCATTTTATAAACCATAAAACAATCTATAAATGTAAAGTATTATTATCACCATTACCATTACTACTGTTGTTGTTGTTACAGCTGCTACAATCTCAGCAGGACCAGCAAGGAGATGGGCTTGGAGCCCTGGCCCCTCCCCAGTAGACTGTGGGGGACCAAACTCCAGTCACTCAGACAGTCCTGGAAAAATAAAGCCAGTGAGTTTGCAGCAATTATTGATGTGTCTGACCTCTGGCATCCTGGAGAATGTTTTGCAAATTATTCGTAAGTTATGTGTAACTGGAAACCATTGATAGGAAATCTTTACTGTAAGTAAATACAATATTAAGTTATATAAACTCCATTGGAGTCCTTCATGTCAGAGCTCAAGGTTGGTCACTTTCATTATTATTTGGATGTTCCTGGCCACCTTGGTCCCTAGGCTATACAAAAATGGGACAAAATTGGAAGGATTGGTAAAGATAATCTAGTACAAATTTTACAGATAGAGAAACTGAGACAGAAAGGGCTAGGTTTGTCTGAGGTTACAGACAAGTTAATGGCCAAGCTGGGACTAGAATATAGTTTTCAGGTATCCCAGGAAAATATTTTTTCAAACTCATTATAATGACTGTCAAAATAACTGTTTTGAACATTCATTAAATGTTACTGATATTTAAGAAAGTGACTTTGTTACAACAGGGGAAATAGTGTCCCTATTAGTAAGACCATATTATATAAGTTTATGTCTGAAACAGCAATTCAATTCCATAAAATTTTATTTATTATTTACTATCTGCAAGCTAATATGCTTGGTGTTGAAGATGCAAAGATGAAACATGGAATATTCCTTACCCTCAAGAAGCTTTGTAAATAGTTATATTTAATTACATAGACTTTGTAAAGGTAATAATAATTGCAGTGAACAACCATTTATCTAGCACTTTCATATGTTCCATATGGGTGATTTATCTCTTTCATTCATTAAACAATTAAATTAAACTAACATGAAACAAGAATACTCCTGCCCTCGAGAGGCTTATTTTTTTTTTGGTTAAAAGTAATTTTTACCAGTTTTAATACCTAAAATTTATCATATCCCTACTTTTTCAACTTAGTATTATGAACATAATTTAACTTTTGTTATATATTGTTATATTTTGATAACAATAAATCATATTGATATTTAGTCCCAGGTGATTTTCTTTATGGCTAGGGATTATGGCTAGGGATTTGTTATATATTGATGCTTCAGGAATGGATTGACTATATGATGTCTGGACTTCCTTCTCACTTGAATATTCTATATGTAGACCCAGGAGCCCCTTGGCATATGGGTTCCTGGAAACTACTTAAAGTTCAAGGTATTCTTTAATTTAGCATCTGCTTAAAATTACACCTCATAAACCTCCATACATTTACTAGGTCAATCAGAAATAGATATCTCAAAGAAACAGAAATCATCTAATCAAACATCCAACACAAAAAGTGATAAGAAAGGTTCTTCTGATACAAATAAGGATACTTTCTCCTATAGGTTGCCAGCAAATAAGAAGGCACATGAAGGAAATACATGTGAAGAGAACATAAATAGAGGAACACTCTTGGGAATACTTTTGACTTGGGAACACATATGAAAAAGTAGACACATAAGGAATGATTGATCAACACTTGTGGTCAAAAGGCAAACTCCTATCATATTCCTTGGTCAAGAGCCCACCTCTCTTTCAAATTAACCCAGGATATTAAATTTAGCAAAAGAGCAAAATATGTATATAGCTGAGGAGGAGATTCTTTCTAATACCAAAATGCCCCTAGTAACCATGCAAGTAAACTCTGGAACAGGACTGAAGAAAAAAAAATCAGGAGAGGCTAATTCAGATAGTAATCTTTGTTCTCATCTCTGCTTTTTACTTTATCTTTCTTCAAGACTCAGGTAAAATTTCACCTTTTTGTAGATCTTTCCCATTTCATCATCTGCTAATGTTTTCTTCTGTGGGATTACTGTCCATCCATTCTATGTATAGCCTGCATTATGTAATTATTTTCATATTGTCTCTATTAGAATATATGCTCCTTGAAAGAAGGGATTATTCTTGTCTTTCTTTGAATCTCCAGCATTTAGCAAAGTACTTGCTATAATCCACACCTAATAAGCTCTTGCTGAAAAAATTGGAAATTGAGGAGGCACCCATTAATTGAGTCTGAAGAAGTTATCGCATGTTATTGTGTTGGAATACTGTTGTGCTGTAAGTAATGATGAAGAAAAAGGTTTCAGAAAAACTTTGGAAGACATATATGAACTAAAGCAAAGTGAAGTGAACAGAACACTTACCTTAACAGCAATATTTATTATGATTAACTCTGAAAATCTATTCTGATCAAGATATGAATCCTTGTCAGTTCCAAAAAACTTAAGATGAAAAATACCCCCCACCTCCAAAGAAAGAATTGATGAACTCTGAGTAGAAATTGAATTATATTGGGTTTTTTTCCCCATTTTTTTAAACTATATTTATTTTTCTTGTTTTTTTTTTCTTTTTTGCAACATGGCTAATATGGAAATATGTTTTGCATGACTTCACATGTATAATGGGCATTATATTATTTGCCTTCTCAATGGACAAGGGAGCAGCTGAGTACAAGGAGAGAATTTTGCAACTCGAAATTTAAAAATTAATGTAAAAAAGAAAAGATTAAAAATAAAATAAGGAGTATGGACTAGGAAAAAAATGTGTGTTCTTTCACTACTTTTCATCAGCAACCTAGTCATGCTACATTTCCTATGTAAGAATATATACTGTGTTATTATATTGCAAATTTCAGACTGAGATTTATAGAATTATTTTCCTCTGTATTGATTGGTCCTTGACTACTATGATATTTAAGAATCTGTGTCTACCTCTTACTAAAATAGATAACAAATTTAGATTTAATTTAGTTTATAAAGAATTTTCTTGAGTGTATCACTGGGAGGTAGGCAGCTTATAAATATTTTGCCCACTTTATGGGAAAAGGAAAACTGAGGGTCAGAGACATGAAGTGACCTGTCCAAGGTCACAAGCCTGGTAATTTTTAAAAGCATGATTTAAACCAAGAACTGAAATGCCTTCAGTGCCCTCTTGCTGTCAGAGTTTTCTCCTCCCATATTGGTAAACTGTCAATCATCATTTCTTATTAGTGCCAGTGTGCCTATATACAGCACTGTTTTGTCTCCTTCTACCCCTTTATTTATTACATTTCATCTGCTGATGCCTGAAATACCACTTGGATGAGATTGTTGGAATTGTGTTTAACAACAGATGTCATTTCTTCATTCAAACTTTAATGGCTCCCTATTACCTTTAGAATAAACTATAAAATCTTCTGGATGGCTGAAATCTGCCTCTTTATAACTTCCACTTCCTGTTACTAGTTCTCCCCTGCACAGCCTTCCATCCCTTAAATCCATTTCACTTTGTACCATGTCATCACCTCCTTGAAAGCATGGTCCTCTTAGAGAACAAAGGACAAACAATAGCAAAGATAGAAGAAGAATCAATTAATCAATAAACAATAATTTAGCAAGTAACCTTGTATTTTTGTTACAAAGGTTTTATATCTCTTTTTTTTAATTAGAAAGTGAGATAAGAAGAAGAAAAAATAAATATTTAATAACTGCAAATTAAGTGTGAGAGGCACCATCACTATGACCCTGGATAAATCATTAACCCCCCATTGCTCTAGACAATTCCCTCCTACTATAAGGATAAGAATACACTCTGTAAGCATACCTGCCATTATAGAAGACGCTTCCTCTCTGGAAACTCTTTGTACCCATGATGTTTCAGGTGCAACGCATCTTCTTATCCTTATGCTACTATGGAAATTCTTCATGCAGAAGGAAGCTCTGAGATGCATCCTCAAGAAGTAGAAGGTTCTAAGAACAAGCCCTTTACCACATGACAATTTTTAGATATTTGGAAACCACCATAATACCTGACATTTGTGTAGCAGGTATTTTAAAGCATTTTACATTCATTAACTCACTTGATCCTCAGAGCCAACCTGTGAATCAAGTCCTGCATTTTACTCATTTTACAAATAAGGACACTGAGGCTCATTAGCCCTGGACACCCTCATGTAAGGCTCGTAGGTAGGTTATGAAATCTCCAGTCTTCCTCACCACATCACATCTCCCATCATGTCACATTATGCCATCTGTCCCATCAATGAGAGTGCCATCTCCTTGGAAGTTTTTTCACTCCCTGAATAGATGGTTATGACAGAGTTAGATAAAGATATCCTACAATTGGATTCTCTTCTTTATTCCTTGTGTATGTAATTAGAGCCTAAGTGAAGGGAAAGAGCCTTATGGCCTTGGGAGGGATTATGCAAGTAGGACATAGGAAACTGCCAACGACATAGTGATTCCAGCAGTATTGATCGTCCATCTTGCAGAGAGAACATTTTCTTTTTTCCTTCCAAATAATTAAAGTATAATATTTTATGGCCTGATAAAATTTACAGGGACCCTTGGCACGTAATTATAGTGCTTCTTTAAAAGAGACCCCATAAAAGATGCATGATTAGAAAGTTAAGGATCTGGATAGAATTACAACATTGTAGCAAATAATTTACAAGTGATAAACCATCCTGGAAAAAAATTCAAATAACCAGTGATGAAGTCTAACAATTAAAATAATAAATTCCCCAGGTACCCAATGAGGTTTATTTGCTGCTCAGATACTCAGCTTCCTCAGTTCATGGATTAAGAAGGACTCTTTTTATGATGGTATGTGCTGTCTTATGCTACCAATGAACTCCCTGGGCAAGCCTGGTCCTTCAAAATTCATTCCCTTGGTGCTCTCAATATAACTGGGAATGTTCTTTAGGCCTGAACCTTTCCTACAGCCAAATAACACTATAGCAAGGCTCCTTAAAAGGATGATCTGTGCCACCAGATGTTGCCTGATCTGTTATCTATCCGGGCAGACTAAAAAGGTACCCATTACAATAATGAAAATGGGAACCTCTAATGTTCGAATGAATTGATGGAAAGGAGAGGACTAAATTCTAGTGGGAGAAATGGTGAGCCAAGCTCTCTCAAAACATTTTAACTTTAATGCTATATGAAAAAGAGGGCAGCTGGAAAGAGGCTTTCACAGGTCAAACATCGTTTTAGAACTTATCAACTTCAATGGTTTTTGTGAAGGTGAATTTAAAAGGCAGCAATTATGTTAATAAAAAAGTATTTCTGTTCAAAAGCACAATTACTATTATTTTGGTTAGAGAATCATCACTTATTTGAAAGGCATTAGCTGCTTGAAGCATTTCATACTCCTTGGCAATATACCCACATAGTGGGAAAATAACAATAATAATAACAACTAACATTTATATATGAAGTTTGTTAAATCCACTATCTAATTTGAGCCTTATGTTTTATGAAACTATTTATGCAACTATTGTTATTTTTCCTTTATAGGTCATGAAAATCAAACAAGGAGAGAGGCAATAGTTTGCTTTCTTTTTAGCAAAGGGAGAGGGTAAGGGGATTGTTTCTTCCCTGTCCCCTAGCAGTTCTGACAGCTACAAGCATATGTCAACAATTTTCAATGACTTGATCCTGGTTACCTGGTCACCTCCTTCTGCTTTCTTCCCAGAGCAGAGTTCTGGGAAAACAAGGGAGAGAAAGGAGTTTGGTCTAGCTTTTCTTCTCACCTACCATTACAGGGGCTGGTTCCAGTTGATCTGTCCCTGTGATTGGCCCTATATATATCTGATCTCCCCTTTCATTCTCTCCATCTCTACCCTTTTAGATCTGCCTGGTATCCCTGGCTTCAGTTACAAGGGCAATGGTTTGTCCCTTATTCCTGGATGTCTCAGAAGGAAAAGCATGGAGACCAATATGGATTTGGTTTCTCTATAGTCTCTTTGTGACTTTTCAACAGAAATCTCTGTCCTGCCCCAAGGCCAATAGTCCTAGAAATCTGGGCAAGTCTGAATAATGAATACATTTTTGCCCTCTCTTCTTTAGCCCCCAAATCTCTTTCCTCTTTGGTCCCCAAAAGTCTCTACACTGTGCATAAAAATACTAGCCTGGATGAAGGGGCCCAACAGAGTTCAGAATTTTAAATCTAGTCTCTCTGTGTTCCTGGTCTTCCCTTGCTAAATCATCCTTAATCACAAAGGGCAGTGACAAGCATCCAGAAAGAACTTTGCAGTCAGCTTCCCCCAAAAAAGGGACCACTTCTTCATCATCCGTAAGACCTGGACTCTCTGACTCTAAGTCTGCCATGGAAATTCTGGAAATACCTAAAGTCATACTTTAAAAAAATTCTTTGCTCCACTAGAAGAACCATTTGGGAATATGTGCTCTAGATTCCAAAAAAGAAAAGAGATTTCAAGATTGGGATCCAATTGTCTGGACCCCCATATATTGATATTCCCTTATTCCCCCAAGGATTTGAGTATGTGAGAAGAGGAGAAAGAAAACTATTATTTGGATTATATATTCCAAGATTCTTCCTCTGGTACAAAATAGCTTATATTAAGTAGAACTGTGATAACTGCATTTTAGCCTGGCAAGTCTATATGAAATCTAGAAGATCTGGACTGAAAATGGGAGCCTATCAGTTGGGGAATGTGAGTTGCTAGAGGCCATAGACCATCTCACATTCGTATTTGTATCATCAACTGCCTGGCATAATTCCTGGCACAAAGGAAGCACTTAGATAAATCAAGTATTTATTAAGCTCTTACTTTTATTTCAACAATTATTTATGGAATGGCCAAACAATTTATGATATGTAAATTTAATGGAATAGTATTGTATCATAAGAAATGATAAATATGAAGAATTCAGGAGAAACTATGAGCTAATAAAAGAGAAAGAAAATACAAGAAAATAATATATACAATGACCATAATAATGTAAAGAACAGCATTGAAAAGATTTCAGGATAACACTGGTCAATGTAGTCACTAAACAACTTTAGAGGATTGTTAAGAGAGAGCTTTCTCATGACAAATGCTGGAGGAAATGTAGGAAAATTGAGACATTGATACATTACGGGAGGTGTGTTCAACCATTCTAGGAAACAATTTGCAACTATTTGTAAAGCTCCATAAAACTGTGCATACCTTTTGACCTAAGAATATTACTAGTAGATCTTTATCTCAAAGAGATCAAAGAAAATGGAAAAGGACCTATATATACAGCTCTTTTTGTGTTGGCAAATCAAGGGGGGTATCCATCAGTTGGGGGATAATTGTGATTGTGATGGAAAACTTGTTGTATAAGAAATGATGCACAGGATTATTTCCAAAACAAAAACAAAATAAAAACCTGGACAAACTTTTATAAACTTATACAAAGTAAAGTGAGCAAAACAAGGAGAACATTGTATACAATAACTGCATTATTATAAGGATGATCGACTATAAAAGACTTAACTGTTCTGATCAAGACAATAATCTAAGACAGTTTCAAAGGACTCATGGTAAAAAAAATGCTATCCACCTCTAGAGAAAGAATTGATGAACTCTAAATTCAGACTGAAACAGATTTTTTTCACTTTATTTTCTTGGTTTATTTTGTGCTGCTTTTCTTTGCAACATGATCAATATGGAAATATGATTTGCATAACAATATTTATAATCTACATCAAATGTATTACCTTCTCAAGGATGGAAAGAGGCAAGAGAAAGGGAGAGAATTTGGAACTTAATTCTTTAAATTATTAAAAATATTGCATGTAATTGGGAAATATTATATATATATGTATATATATATATAAATACAATACATTAAGGCAAACAACATTAAATAACTTCCCCAGGGTCACACTTATAGTAAATGTCTGAGGTCACATTTGAAGTCAGGCCTTCCTAACTTCAGATCCAGCCCTTTATCTACTGAGCTACCTAGCTGCCTCCCAGAATGAAGCATACATTGGCACATATACCCATTATGTTGGTTTATCTTGCTTTATATATTTCTGTGCAACAAGGGAAGGTTCATTACAGTGGATGGGAAATCAAGTTGTTATTGATAAGTGACAATTATGTTAATAATTATATTCAATAAAATATTTATTTTCCTTGATTTTTTTAAAGACTCCTGTGCTAACAGGATATAACACTTCTTGAGAAGATAGAATTTTAGAACTGGAAGGAGCTTAGATACCATCTAATTGCAACAAGGTCCAAATAAAAACAGAAGAGGCCTTGAAGACCCACCTCTTTGCTTTCTTGGAAGCCTAACTTACGGCTTTTTCTTCTGAGGAGCTCAAACAAGAGTCAGCCAAAGAACTAGGCTGATTATGCTCCACATTTTGTAATTCTTCTTCAAACACATCAGGGCAGGTTTTCATTCACTTGAAATCATAATAGATCACTAAAGAATTGCAATGCCTTGACTTGCTGGAAAATTCTCCCTTTCTCCAGCAGAAAAAATATTGCAGGCCTAATGACCAATTGTGAAGTGATCTATAAATTTTAGCTTTTTATTGTAATAAGAGAGAGAAATACAGAAAAACAGATGCAGAGAGATACACAGAGACAAAACCAAAATCATCCAGCCAGACAACAACAGAGGCAATGAGACAGAGAAAAAGAGGTGAAGTGATAGGGGTTGGGGAAAAGGGTCAAGAAGAGAAGAAGTGCTAAGGCTACATAAAAAGATTTCCCCAAGAAACACCTTTCCCTGCTGACAGCCCTAGGATTCAGAAGCTGTGATTCTATAGTCACAGGCTCATGGTTTGTTGAGTGGAACATGCACATGTGTTCTGAGCAGCTGTTTTCTTGGAAGCACAGACCTTGAGGCAGTGAAACATCTGGGGGACAAGACAGAAATGGCTGATGAACCTTTTGCTCATATTGTGGCATCTGCTGGAGTCAAAAGACTTAGCAAACAGGCAGCACCAGTCAAAATTATCAGCCCTGCTTTCAGGAAGGGAAGCTTCTAAGCTATTTTTATCTATGGAACTTCATCAGTGGATTTACTGCTAGCACTTTCTCCAAAGTTAGAAAAGAAAGCATTTCTCCAACAGACTGGGAAGATTCTCACTTGTAGTTCTTGGGCATTCAGAGATTAGCTGGCCCCTACTTATGTCTGTCTGTGGAGTTGAATAGAGTCTCCCCCATGTGTCTCTTTCCTATGTTATAAAGTGCTCTCATGAGCTCTTTGGGGATATCAAACACTGCCCACCACAGGGGAGCAGTTCTTGGTATCTTCAAAAGAGTGAGGGAAAGTGCATTATAATTCAGAGAAGCTCTGTAGACCTAGATAATTGCTTATGTCTATATTAGTATTTATAGGCCTGCACAGAAGCAGTATTTGGGGAATTGCTCATGAGACCATGCTGCCTGAGAGACAGACCTAGGCCATTTCACTAACATTGGCTAATGAAAGGTATATTGGGAATAAAGTAGAAAGGCTGGATGGTATTCCCATTTCTTTCTCAGTGTGTAACCAGTGTTTCAGACCTTTCCATTGAAAAATTTAGCAATCAATCCAATCCAGTCTAATCTCCAATATGTATTTCTTAAGTACCTACTTAAGTCCAACCATTATGCTAAACATCCAGGAGCACAAGGATATAATAAAAAATAGTCTCTGTGCTCAAGGAGCTTATTTTCTCTTGGGAGCTATAACAAACACTTGAGGAAAAGACCAAGAGCACTGACATTGAAGGAGATCAGGAATGGTCTCATGTAGATCAATCTTGAAGGAAAACATGGATTTGAAGAGGTGGAGAGGAGGAGGGAATATTCCATGGTTTTTCCCCTTTTCAAAAATGACAGACAAAACAAGTTGTATTTCCCACTTCAAGGGAAAATGCAAGAAGTGTCAAGGCATGTGCTATAAGGGTCCCCAATAAATTAAGAAAAAGCCAGGAATCCTATAATGGTTGTAATCAAGCTAAAAAGGGAAGGATCAATTACCAATCAATTAATCAACCAACCAATAGATATTTTGAGGGTAGATTTTGGAGAAACAAAAGTGAAAAAGCACAGAATTAAAGATTTTGAATTGGAAGTGACCTTCAAGATTATGTAGTCCAACCCTCTCATTTCAGTAGGAGGCCCAGAAACAAGAAGAAACTGACGTGTTCAAAGTCACTCATGTAAAAAAGCTGATTCCTGATTGGAAACAGATCTTTGGACTATAAATTCACTCTTTCCATCACATGGCCCATCTTCTCAGACAGTACCATGCAGCTGGGAAATTAAAAAGAAAGCATACAAAAAGAGAATTTAGAAGTCAACCAGCTGGGACAACTAGCTGGGATAGAGGACAGAGCATTGGCCCTACCAGCAGAAGGACCTGAGTTCAAATTCAGTCTCAGACAATTGACACTAACTGTGTGACTCCAGGACAAATCCCTTAACCCTAATTGCCTTGCCAAAAACAAAAAAATAGCAGTTAACCAATGCATAAAATCCAAAGAGAGAGTGAAAGGCAATTAGTGTTTGTTTAGGAGCTAGGGATCCCCAGTTTTCATTAGGCCTTGAAATTTAGATTTTGGAAGCTATAAATGCCTCCCTTTCATTTGTTGCCTTCCTCTAGTAGAATATAAGCTCCTTGAGGGCAGGCCTTGTTTTAATTTTTACTCCCCACACTTCAGCACAGTACCTGGCACATAGAAAGCTCTTAATGCTCATTGCTTGTTTCCTATGGACCTTTTTTACAAACACTGGGTAAAACTGATGGAACATTGAATTTGGATATTGGGACTTCTGGCCCTTAGGCCCAAGATTCTGGCCCTTAGGTCTTGTTCATTGTTGGGAGAGTCTCTATACCTATTACCCAGGGCCCTTTTTTCCTTGTATATTCACAGCAGTCCTTGGTGGTAGGAGGAGGAGAAGAGTGAGGGGGGTTAAGAGGAGGAGCAGATGTGACTCACATGAATGAAAAGGCCATGAACAGAACTGTGGTTAAAGAGCCTTGCCTTTGGGTTGCGAAAGAAGCCAGCTTGCTATATCCTCACTGCACGTGATTCCCAAAGGCAGTGTAGCAGCTCTTTCTGAATTTGCTCAAATGACTCATCCCTTGTCTTGGGCAAGTCATTTGCCTTGTCTATACCCCAGTTTCTCCACCTCTGCACTTGGCACAAAATAACTGCTTATTTAAGAGTCATACCAAAGGGTACATTTCAGGGTGAGCAGAACAAAATGGATAAAGCACCTATGGTTAAATATCCAAACGACTGGGTTATAAACTCCATGAGGACAGGCACTATTGTGCAGAAGAAGCAGCACTGCCTTCAGATTGGAATTCAGAGGATCCCACGTAGATCCTGGACTCTGTTAACTCCTACCAGAGTGACCTCAGGGAAGAAATCTAACTTCTTCTGCATTTAGTTTCCTCATTCATAAGTTCCTATTTTGGACTTTTCCTTCATCCCCTCTAGTGTCTGGCCTGGGACTTTTTTTATAGCAAGAACTCAATAAATATTCATTCAATTAAATAGAAAAATCTCTAGGATGATCAGAATTTCTTGCTACAAGAAGAGGCAGGGAGGAAGAATACACAAAAAAAAAATAAAGATCTCCTAGTAGCTACCCCCCACTGATCTTCTTGCTCCCTTCCCCAGGAACTAATGCTTCCTTCTCCCTTTCCATACGCGGTCAATTTCTTGATTTCTCACAGTTCTCACTGGCATGAGTTCTGAATTGTTCAGATCGAAAGGAGGGTTTATCTAGAAGTATCCTGATTTCTCTTCTTTGTTCATTCTCTACTAGTTTATCCTTGCCCTTCCTAAGCCAAGCACAATAATCTAGATGTGCTAACCAGAATGAGGATGAGACAGATAAAATCATCTGAAATTGTCATTTTTTTCCTAAAGAAGAAAATAGGTACCTTTGAGTTCATTCAAATTCTTGTAAGTAAGGTGTGAGGTTACCCATATGGGGATGTGTAGGGATGTATCCTTCTCATTACATGCTAAAACCACACTTCCATTCCCAAGTCTTAATTGAAAGTTGGCTTTTTCTTAAATCACCATTTGATTTCATTCTGCTTCATTCATTTATTAAGCTTTTATAGAGCACCTACTGAATGTCAGACCCTGTGCTAGATAATGTGGGTTATGTAAAAATTAATAATTCAATGCAATTTAATGAATTGAAACATATTCCTATAAGCCTTTAGTTTTGACAAAAGGTTTCCTAACATCAACTGTGTGAAGGAAGTACTAAAGAGATTATTATCCTTATTTCTCAGATGAGCAAATTGAGATTAAGCAAATTGTTTGAGAAGGCCTAGCTGTTGAGTGTGCAAGGCAAGACTTGAACCTAGGAATACTGATTCCCCATATTTAAGAACTTAACAGATACAAGGCAAGATACAGGAACGTGTATGACCAGAAAATGATAATAATAATCCAAACCCTGCATCCCTAGCTTCAAAATATTAAAACAAAACAAAACAAAACAAAACAAAAACTACTGGAAGACTTAAAGTGTGTTGGAATTACAGAAGAGAAAACAGCAGAATTCAACAGAAAGACCATGGGATTTGGATTCAGAAGACTTGGACATTTCTATCTGTGCATCCTTGGGGAACTCACTTTACTAATCCAGGCCTCAGGTTCCTCATCTGTAAAATGAGGAGGTTGGTTTAGATGATATTGAACAGCCCCTGACAGCTCCTATGATCCTAGAATTTTCAAAAACAAAATTAAGCAAGGATCAGTGACATTTCTTCCTGCTTCCTTTCCTCCCCCAAAATCTGACTTTTAAGTTCCTAAAAGTAGAGTTCATTATTTTCCACCTTCTATCAGTTATCTTCTTTCATCGGGAACTTAATCCAAAGCCATGATCATCATAGGCACTTAATAAATTCACTTGAATTGAAATGAATTTAGCCTAATTGAATTAGACAACCCAGAAAGTATTTTAGTTGATAAGTAAACTAGATCTTGGGTGAAGGAAGTGAATGAACTCAAAGGTACCTATTAGGAAGAAAATGACAATTTCAGATGATTTCATCTGTCTCTTCCTCATTCTGTTTGGCACATCTAGATTATTGTGTTTGGTTGAGGGTACAACAGGTTAGGAAGGATATGGACAAACTACTAGAGAATGTACAAAGAAGAGTAATCAGGATAGTAAAGAGCTTCTAGTTAAAGATGAATGATTTCTTTTTTAAGGAGCTAGAGCTGCTTAGTCTAGAGCAAGGTTTCTTAAACTTTTTCTACTCAGACTTCTTTTCCCCCAAGAAATTTTTATGTGATCCCCAGCTATATAAGCATATAAAATAGATATAAAAATCAAACATTTACTGAAAATAAGTCATAATTTCATAACTACCACATTCAGTTATGCAACTTTATATGGGGTTGTGACCCACAGTTTAAGAAGCTTTGGTCTCAAGAAGAGAAAATTGGGCAAAGGGGCTGAATTGGGACATAGGAGTATTCAGTATAATTAAAGAGTTATCCCATAGAAGAGAGGTTAAACCTTCTCTGCTTGGCCCTAGAGTCCAGAGCCAAAAGCAGTGTGTGAAAGCTGCCAAGAGTCAAATTTAGATTTGAGGTGAGGGAAAATTTCCTAATAATTAAAGCTACACAAAAGTGGAATGAGTTGCCTCAGAAGACAGTGAGTTCCTCCTCTCTAAAGTTATTCAAGCAGAAACTAAATTATTTGGGTAGATTAAAAAAAATAATTCTTGCTCCAGTAAAATTTGGATTAGATGGGCCCCACATTCCCTTTTATTTATGAGAATCTGTGTTGCTCCCAGTCATGGGTGCTTCCCGAAGTAACTGCAGGGAGCAATGGTTAACGGGCCATCTGTGGTCATGTTGATGTAGACACACTCAGAAACCTCAGTTAACTCCTGACCAAGGAGGCCCAGAACCCTGTAGCCAGAAAGGTCAAACCCACTTCTTCAGACAGTAGCCTCCCAGTCAAAGAGGAACAAGGCAAGTCAAAAGATTCCATTTGCCTCAGAAACTGGAAGTTTGGTTGGGGAAGACTTGCAGAAAGGCAACTGGCCAAGTCAAGAGTCGAGAGAATACAGTGAAGCTTCTGAAGACTGGTGGTCATTGCTTCCTGATGGTATAAGGAGAGACAGAGATCCAGAAAAGGAGGAACCACTAGGTGAGAAAGTTCAGTACATGGACTATTCCTGGTGGTGGAAAGTGCTTAGCATAATACTTGGCACACAGTAAGTGCTTAATCAATATTTATTGACTACTTGTTAGAAATTAGAAGACACAAAAGATTATCCCTATATACGGTATAATAAGGGAGACAATATGAAAACAAATATATATATACATACATGTATATATATATATATATATATATATATATATATATAAACAAGCTACCTACATACTTTGAAGATATTGTGGGTCCAGCTCCAGACTTTCACAGTAAAGTGAATATTGCAATAAAGTGAATCCCACAAATTTTTCGGTTTCCCAAGTTTTGTTTATATTTTAGTATATTCTATTATTATTAAGCAATAGTATTATGTCTAAAAATACCTTAATTAAAACTAATTTTTATTATAAATAAATAAAATTAATCTTAAAATTAAAAGTTAAAACGTTATCAACTGGGCTTTCAGCAAGTTATAATTTTTTTTTGCTAATGGGGAGGTCTTGCCTCTATATTGATGGCTGATGATTGATCAGGGTGGTGCTTGCTGAAAACTGAGGTGGATATAAGTTGAGGAAATATAAATTTCTTAAAATAGTACAATAATGAACTTTGCCCCATCAATGGACTCTTCCTTTCACTTGAATATGTAGAAGCCATTTTAAGTCTATTTAAAAAGGTCGACTTTAATATTGTCATGTATAAAGGAAAAGGGAACCCCAGAAGAAGAAGAGAGAGGAACAGTCCATTTGTAGAAAACTTAAAACACTTAACCTATTAAGTTCATCCAGTTTTGTATAAGTGTACTTCATGGTGCCCCCAAACAATTATAAAAGCAATATCAAAGATCACTGATCATGGATCATCATAAGAGATACAATAATACTTTTAAGAATTTGAAACATTTGAATTTAACATATATTTTAACATGTTTAACATATATTGGACTACTTGCCATCTAGGGGAGGGGGTAGTAGGAAGGGGGGAAAATTTGGAACACAAGATTTTGCAGCAGTCAATGCTAAAGAATTATCTATGTATATGTTTTAAAAATAAAAAGCTTTGGGGCAGCTAGATGGTGAAGTGGATAGAGTACCAGCCCCGAAATCAGGAGGACCTGAGTTCAAATCTGGTCTCAGACACTTAACACTTCTTAACTGTGTGACCTTGGGCAAGACACAACCCCAATTGCCTCAGAAAAAAAATAAATAAAATAAAAATAAAAAGCTTTAATAAAAAGAGGAGTTCAAAATATTGTGAGAATTACCAAAATGTAACATGGAGACCAGATGTGAACACACACTGTGGGAAAAATGGTGCCAATAGACTTATTCAATGAATAGTTGCTACAACCTTCAATTTGTATATTTTTAAAAGCATTATCTGCTAAACACAATCAAGTAAAGCTCAATAAAGTGAGCTATGCCTATACAAAATAAATGAGAAATAATTAAAAGAGAGAGAGCACTGGAATTCGGAGGGGTTAGAGAAGAATTCCTGTCATATGTGGGTTTTACTTGTAACTTAAAGGAAGCCAAAGAAGTTATTAGTCAGGGTAAAGAAGGGAAAGCATTCCAGCCTGGGAGACAGCCAGAGAGCATGCTCTCTGGTAATAAGTATTTACTATGGTCCGGTCCAGACTTGAGTTTGAATCCTACATCAGACACTGACTCTCTGTGTGACCATGGACAACGTATTAATCTCTGTAAGTCTCAGTTTCCTCACCTGTCCAAAAGGGGATGAGATTGAGGTATGGAGCAAAGGAGACAATGGATGCAAAATGCTTTGCAAACTCCAAGCACGCACATGTAAGTGATTTTTTTATGCGTTTTCTCAGCTTCCTTACAACCCTCTTGGCATTAGGAAGATTTTGTCTAACTCAGTATCTCAGGCTGGAAGGTCTGTGTTCCTCTTAGCCAGAAGCTAGAAGAGTTTGATAAATGACAAGATAAATAAACCCACACAGAGGAGCCCTGGCTGTCCTACCTAAGGCTTCCTGCCCATTTCTGGCTACTTTCCCCCAGGGTTATACATGGAGGGCTTCTGGGGGCCAGAATGGAGAGCTTCCTACCATGAGTTCCTCTTCTCTGTGGTGTCAAGCTGGATTGGAAGTGTGTGTGTGCCCAGGAGGCTGCCCTTGGGTCCCTCCTCTCCAAGGAACAAGTGGTTTTGAGCTTTTTCCTCTCATGTGACAGTGAGAGCGTCTGTGGCTTCAGCCCTAGCCTGTGAGCAGAAGGGGCTCAGAGAAGGATGAAACAAGAGAGCCCTGTCTCCTGAAGCACTGTGCACCGAGAGAAGGCCAGGAAGAGAGCATTTGTCTTCTGAGGTCAAGCTGGAGCAAGGGAGCAGGAAAAGAGGGGTGTGATGGGCTCTGTCTCACGGACTAACATGGCAAAAGTTAACTGGTAAAGAGAATTGAACGGCACAAGCTCCAGAGGGAACAAAGAGACCATAGGGTCATCAATGGAAGAAGCCTTGCGTGATTTTTGCCAGCTGAAAAAACTAAATAGGCCAAGGGAGTTCCCTAAGAAGCACAGGTAGCAGAAGAATGATTCCAGCCTGGCTTATGACACCACTATGGAATTATTCCAGTTCCTTCCCATCCCCATCAAGTGGTCCAGAGCACCAAATTCACTAGCACACAACAACATCAGCACACAGGACCAAGAGGAGATGTGAATCTTTTGTCCCTTAAAAAGTCACAGAGTTATTAAATTTTTTAAAATACTTTAAGCCAAGTGCCTCTGCTACCCTTATTGGTCTGCACTACATCGTTTAAGAAATGAAATATAAGCCCCACTGGAAGATATATGAGGACATTTTCATTAATTCACATTAATTGGAAGGAAGGTCAATTTGACTTAGAGAAAGGGGAATTAGATGATAATGTCAGAGCAGAGCTACAAGGGCTCCCATAGGTCATACAGGCAATATATAGACCAGCAACAGATACTTCAGGAGATATGGCTTCATTAAAGGTCCATTGCTACTTACTGGCAGAGACTGGGCTAAGAATCAGTGTCTCTTATTTTTTTCATCGTCTCATGATACTCCTGGTTTAGATAATAAAATAATTTCAATATGATATGGTGGGAGGGAAGGAAGGAAGAAAGGAAGTATGGAAGGAGGGAGGGAGGGAAGGAAGGAGAGAAGGAGAAATGGTGTATAAGAGGCAGGGAAAGAGGGATGGAAGGAAAGAAGGAGGGAAGGAGGAAGGGAAGAAGGGAAGAAAGGAGAGAAAGGAGTGAAGGAGTAACATGTTATTTATCCTTCCTACTTCATTAAGATTAGATATTTCACAATCAAAACCCTAAAATGGCCATTCTTCCATTTCTTGGGCCATTTACCTCTAATTCAAAATTTACCTTTTTCTCTATTTCCTCCCCCACCCCTTGTAATACATGTGCACATAGATTCATGTGTGTGGGTATTATGTTGTGCACATGTATGCATGTGTGTTTGTGTGTTACATACAAACACACTTTTATACACATTTTCACAAACTGACTCATGTATAAACACACACTATCTCCCAAAAGCTCATGGAAACACATCTTCTTGTATGGATATGACTTCCTAGATTAACACAAATACACAAATCTTTAGTACAGATGTATGTATAAATTCCCACACTGTCTCACACTTGTGTATAAACTTACTCACTGTCAGATACTAATGCACATCTAAATTTTTCCCCATGCATTCATACATTTACATGATATTCTTACAGATACTTTCACACACATACTTTTACACACAGTTCTCATACATAGGCATTCATTCATGTATGTTTAAAGGCATATATAACACATATTTAAGCATTCAATTCTTACACATATAAAATGCTTATATTCATGAATGCATATAATTCATTTTCACACTAATATTTCTCACACACATGTACACATTTTCATACATTCATAGAAACATATAAATATAGTCATACAGATATGATCTTTACACATATACACACCTGCAAAAATCTCTCATGCACACACAAGGACTCACAATTCCTATATATACATTCACAAACACTTTCATTCTCACACATAAATCTAGAACGCAACTTTGCTGGAAGTCTGGGGTGTTTCTTCTGGAGAATCACACAGTTAGCATGTGGAGTGCTTGTCGTCCTGTTAAAATTAGAAAGCAAGCAGTAGGTTGCCTTTGTAACCTGACTGTACGGGAGCAATTTTGTTTATTTTCTGAGGTCTTCAAATATTCAAGTGAAATTATTATTTTGAAAAGAAGTGTCCATGGTGGGGAGAGAGAGGAATGAGAAAGAGGGAGGTGGAGAGCTCTTTGGAAAGATTTCAAACCTCAGCAGGGTCCCACCAGCATCCTTCCCCTTCCTGGATCTCAGCATCCTCACTGCTAGCCTAACCTCCCCTCTGCAAACTCCTAGTGGGCCCATTCCCTATCCCTCAGTAATGATGGGAACCATATGGACATGCAGGTGGCCTCCCCACAAACACCAAATGAATTCAGAATGATTGCCATTAACACAATTAATACCTGGCCCATCGACAACAGTGGAGCCATTAAATTAAGAGAGAGTCTATTTCCCAATCTTCTGGCCAATTTTCAATAGAAACAAACCAAAGGAGAAAAGAAAATCTGCCTTTCAGGGACTAGACCAACCCAGGAGATCACAGTTTTTGGGTCTCTGGTCTTTTTCCCTCAAAAGTTGGCTAAGTCATGGGGGATACCTCTAATGGCATAAAATGCTTGGGAGGGCCAAGTTCTGCCAGGATTAAATTCAGGTGTTATCTCTGGGTTTTACTAAAGGCTTGAAGCATACAAGATAACTGGACACAAATTTGTCCTTGGGAGGAAACATTTTATAGTAGCGGGCTGAATTTGAAGTCAGCAATATGCAGGTCTAAATTCAACTTCATAGGCTCTATGACTCTCAGCAAACCATTCAATTTCCCTGGGCCTCAGTTTCCTAATCAATAATCTGGGGAGTTGGACTTGAAGCTGCTAAGGTCCTCTCCAGCATTAAATTTATAACTCAATGATCCTTTGATCTTATTGTCCTTCCTGGATCATTGCAATCCCCAGAATAAGATGGTGGGAAAATCTCATCTATAGAACGAGCCACAGGGACAGCTTGCAGCCCAGTATCAGAATTCCTGAATCCTGTAGGCAGTTCTTGGGAATTAATTAGGGTGAATAACATAATGATCTTGATTGAAATATTGTATTGGATGTATAAACTCATTAGTTAAAGTTGAATCATGATACAGATTATAATTCGTCCATGTCTGTCCATCCCATCTAACTCTCATCTGGGTTTGTCCACAAATTTGTCACAGAGAGCCCACCCAATGTGCTGAGAAATCCTGTTAACTTTCTCCTGACATAATGGAAATACCATTGGAATGGATGACCACCAACTCATCATCTTCATCAATCTCATATTCCTTTGATAACTTCAGTTCCTTTACTCCAGATTTTCTAAGTTCTTGTTTGCAGTGTTTTATTACTTATTCAGCACTCACTTCTTCATTGCCCTCTTGTTCTCAGTTTTTTGGACATTGTGATCACATCACTCACGGTCATAGAACAACAATATTAATTGAATATGGCTTAAAAAAGAGGGACCTATGAAGAAAAACTAGAGAACATTATGAATTGAAAAATAGATGTTTGATTATGTTAAATTAAAAAGGGTTTGTACAAATAAAACCAATATAGCCAAGATTAGAAGGGGGGATTTTACATTAAAGGATTCTGATAAAAGTCTCATTTTTAAAATATATAGAAAATTGACTCAAATTTATAAGGATACAAACCATTCTCAAACTGATAAATAATCAAAGGATATGAACAATTTTCAGATGAAGAAATTGAAGTCATTCCTAGTTATATGAAAAAATGTTCTAGTTATATGAAAATAAATGTTTTAAATAACTATTGGTGAAAATAAATAAACAAATAAATCACTATTGATTAGAGAAATGAAAATTAATACAACTCTGACATACATCTCCACAACTCTCAGATTGCGTAAGACAGGAAAAGATAATGATAAAGGATGGAAGGGATATGGGAAAAATGGGACACTGGTATACATTGTTGGTGGAGTTGTAAACTGATCCAGTCATTCTGGAGAGCAATTGGGAACTATGCCAAAGAGTTGTCAAACTCTGACATATCCTTTGATCTAGCAATGTCCCTATTGGGTCTGTATCCCAAACAGATCATAAAAAGGGAAAAGGACCCATTTTTGCAAAAATGTTTGTGGCAGCCCTTTTTGTAGTGGCAAGAAACTGGAAACTGAGTGGATGCCATCAGTTGAGGAATAATTGAATAAGTTATGGTATATGAATGTAATGGAATATTATTGTTCTAGAAAGGCCTGGAGAGACTTGCATGAACTGGTGCTAAATGAAGTGAGTAGAACCAAGGAACATTATATACAGCAACAATAAGATTATGTGATGATCAACTGTGATGGACTTGACTTTTTTCTGCATTGAAGTGATTCGGGCCAATCCAATAGACAAGATGGAGAGAGCTATCTGCTTCCCAAGAGAAGACTATGGGAACTGAATGTGGATAACAACATAGTATTTTTTTCTTTTTGTTGTTTTTTGCTTGCTTGTTTTTTTTTTCTCATTCATTTTTTCTTTTTTGATCAGATTTTTCTTGTACAGCATGATAAATGTGGAAATATGTTTGGAAGAATTGCACATGTTTAATCTATATTGGATTACTTGGTGTCTAAGGAAGGAGGAAGGAGAAGGAAGGGAAAAACATGGAACACAAAGTTTTGCAAGGGTTCATTTTTAAAACTATCTTTGCATGTCAAAAAATAAAAAGCTATTATAAAAAAGAAGAGCCTAGGCTATAGAATGTCTAAACAAATTTCAGTATATGAATGTTAGGAATATGACTTGTGATGGCATTATAAATACAGAGAAGAATGGGAAAACTATATTAATTGAATCCAGGAAAAACAAGAAGAACCAGGAAAGTTATATATACAATGATCTCAACAATATAAATTGAGGGAAAACAATCAAAACTAAATATTAGAAATAATTATGAAGTTCACCTCAAAGAAGAGATACAAGAGGATAGTTCTCTTTTCCACTTTTTTGCCATTGTGGGGAATGTGCAGTGTGGAATACTCTATATCCTGTCAAAGTTTTTCCAATATGCTTATTAGTTTGGATGACTTTTTTGTTCTTTCCCTCTTTAAATGTTCTTCATTAAAAGAGATAATTATTTAGGAGGCAATAGAAGGGAGAACATAGTGAGAATTGTAGATAACATTAAAAATACATGTAATAAAAACGTATTTTAACAAAAGATGAGTTTTTGTCTCAAGTATAAGTTCAGGATCCTTAAAATAACTTTGAGTGGTACATAGGAGGGAAACACTGATTCTGAGAGAGCAAAAATCTGGAAGAGTATAAAGTGTTTCCACTGGAGGATAGATGGTCTCACTTGACTTTTGAAGAAGTCAGAGAAGAGGCAGGTACAGATGCAATAGCCAATCCAGTAACCAATCTTTTTTGATCTCCACTTTCATATGTTACCCAAGGCTCTGGTTTATACTGGGGTTAGCTCTGAAGATGACAGGATTGGGCTGAATTCTCTGCTAGGCTGGCCTTGCCTCTGAATGAGGATCAACTTGGCTCTGGATGGGCTGAACTCTGTCTGAGCTGGACTGAACTTTATACTGGGCTAAAAGGCATGCTGGAAGGAGTGGCCAATGGCACGAAAAAAAATATACTATTTGTTCTAATATTTGAGAAAATCTGGTCACTCTCCTAAGTCTTGAGTAATTATCTTTTTTGATGTCATTTTCCACTTGATTCCTTTCCTTCCAGAATTTTGATGCTTGTGAATTTTATTTTTATCCAATTCTAGAAGCTTTTCCTTTGTCTCTAGCAATTAGGGAGTTATGATCTATCTCCTATTCATTCCTAGAGATAGCTGTGGGCCTTCCTCTAAACTTCTCAAGCTGGGAAAGGGACTGTTCACCCAACTTTTATTTAGTTATTTTTCCCTGACTGTCTTACTCCCCACAGAAATTATTACAAATTTTTTGTTCCTTCCTCAAGCCTTTCACAATGGCTGCTCCCCTATTCTCAGCTAAGGAATCTGTCTTGTACTATAGTAAGAAAATTGAAGTCATTCAACATGAGCTTCTTCCATTTTCTTCATCTCAATACTCCTTGCTGTCATCTCTCATCTCTCATTCTATTCTTTTATTCTAGTCTTGGATAAAAAGGCAGTCCTTCTCCTTGCCAAGACCATGTATTTACGTATTCATTGCATCCCATCATCTCAAACACATTACATAGATTATCTTATTCTCAATAATTCTCTCTCTCTCTCTCTCTCTCTCTCTCTCTCTCTCTCTCTCTCTCTCT
>JAJPUD010008507.1:0-14722 GCA_023553655.1 Myrmecobius fasciatus | reverse complement strand
TCTCTCTCTCTCTCTCTCTCTCTCTCTCTCTCTCTCTCTCTCTCTCTGTCTTTTCACTATCTACAATAATTTTTCACACTGACTTCAAACATGCTCAACTCTCCCTACTCCTAAAAAGAACAACTTTATTAGACCTTACCATTTCTTCAAGTCATAATGATATAGCTCTCCTTTTCATTTCAACCAAATATTTTAAGAAAGATATGTAAATGTCTTGTCACCATTTTTCTTCTTTCTCCTCAATACTTTGTAATCTGGTTTTTGATCTTATCACTCATAGAAACTCCTCTTCAAAGTTATGAATGATTTCTTAATTGCCAAATAGAATGGTCTTTCCCCAGTCACCTGCCTAACTTCTCTGCTAACACATGACACTATTGAACACCCATTCTTTCCTCCCAGATATTCTCTTTTCTCTGATTTTTAATGAAATCTTCCCTGCTTCTCCTCCTATCTGTTTGACCACTATTTTGTTTTTTTTGTTGATTCATCACCCAAATCTTCCTCCTTAAATGTGGATAGTCACAGAGATTCTATTCTTCTCTCTCTACATTCTCTCAGGAAACTCAACTCCCATGGATTTGTTTATCATTCTATGCAGATGACTGAAAAAGAGAAAGACAGAGACAAAAACACAGAGACTTAGGTCAATACAGATATACATGTTCTATGTATATATCCATATATGTGCATATATTCCTGTATACATGTATTTGTTACATGAAGATATGCATGTATACAAGCACAGATATATGTATATTCTATATATACATATATACATATATATATATAGAACAAATACATGTATATCACATGTATGGCAAGAGTATATAGACGTGTGTTCTGTGTAAATATTCATTTATGTATCTATGCTTGCATACCTATGTGCATAAATGTGACCTATGTGTATGCTTTTGTGTGTATATATGATTCTCCTGCCTATGGACATTTTAAACTAGATCCCAGAAACACATCAGACCTTTCCCTCAAATCCTTCCCCCTCTAAAACTTTCTAATTTTTGTTATACATATCACTAAAATAGGTTCTCAGCATTACCCTGGATTCCCCACTATCCTTCATCTCCCATAGCCAATCCATTGTTAAATCTTGCCATTTCTACATTTTATATCATCTTTCATTTATAACCCATTCTACCCACTAACATAACTTAGGACTTTATCTTTATTTAGGTGTAGGCCTTTATTACCTCTCTCCTAGATCATTCCAAAAGCCTCTTGATTGGTTTTCCTGCCTCAAGTCTTTCATAACTCCAATCCATCCTACATCCTAATGTCAAAATAGGATTCCTTAAGTACAGATCTCCCTTATTCAATCAATATCAGTTATTCTCTATTGCCTCTAAGATAAATTCCTTTAGCTTTTAAAGCCCTTTACATTTGGTATTGGGTAAATGGGGCTTTTCTACAGGATGTCAATATCTTCTCATGGTGGTCACCATTCAATTAGCAGCTCTCCACTGGCTTCTATTACTGTCCCCAATTCCCCCAAAGAGCTCCTCATTGAAATAATCCACTCTCAGGTCCTGGATCATGCCCAAAAAGTCTCACACAAGTGAGGAATATATCTTCTTCTCTCAGAACAATTTTACCTTGATATCAGACTCCTATCCCAATTGTTTTTTGAATAACTTTTTTTTATTGACGTCATTTGTTTTTGCAACATCTTCATTTTCTAATATGTATCTACATATTAGCCTACAAAAAGTGCTAACAAAAAGTTATAAATATATATGGATCCTCTCTTTTTATTATTGAGCCCTTCATTTTATCATTTCTATTTATCTTCAGTCACACCAGATATTTTTGCTATGGTAAAAATAATGCCAGGGTGGACAAAAGACTAATCTTCACCTGGCAAATTTCAAAGCCCATGAGCACTAATCAATAGAAAAATTAGATCTTATAGTTCTTCTACTGCAAGCTTTCATAGTTCTCTCCCAGCAGAAGCAAAAAAAGTAGAAGGGATGATCAGAATCTGACCAGTCTATATTCAGTCATCAATTAAACAATATGTTCCTTGCCAAAAAGTCAGAGTCCTTCTGCAGCCATCCTAGTGACAGATGTCTGGGTACTCCAAGCACCATTCTGCCCTCAAACGCTAAGGAGCTTCTGTGACTGTCTGAGATACCAAGCAGTCATGAGATTTCTCAGCAATCCAGACCAAAATCAGGTAGGCTAAGAATGTCTCTGGTATGAGCTCATCTGCCACCCCTGGGGAGGGTCAGACAACTGTTTAGCAGAGCTGGGTACCAGTTGTAAAGACAGGGATTAAAAGGGAAAATGGAGGCCTACCTTCCAAGGATGCATGTGAAGGGAAGATTTCTTTCTTTTTTTTTTTTTTTTTTTTTTTTTTTGCTTTTTGCTGAGGCAATTGGGGTTAAGTGACTTGCCCAGGGTCACACAGCTAGGAAGTGTCTGAGACCAGATTTGAACTCAGGTCCTCCTGACTTCAGGGCTGGTGCTCTAACCACTGCGCCACCTAGCTGCCCCAGGGAAGATTTCTTAGAGATAAAATATATAACTTCTTAAGATTTGACCATTATTCTAGGGATAATGCCCTCTGCTTGGGAGTCTGTTTCCCTGAAAATGAATAAAGCCATTCCCTTGGAAACCCTGAACCCAGTATTTCTAATTCTATTTGTAATCCCTCCCTATCACTCAATTCAAATTAATTTTTTGTTGTGTCAGTTGTTTATTTTCAGTTTTTTGGTTACCATGTCATGACGTTGATTCATATTAAGCTAGAAGTAAAATAAAACTCTCAATATTTTCAGAAAATTGATTATCAGACCATACCCTATAGAGTGCTTGTGAAGAAATTTTAGATGAACTTGTAAAACTTTAGACTTATTGCGATAAATAATTATATCAAATTGATGTCATTGGGGATTGGAACTCTTATGCTTCAATATGTCAGATAGTTTTTCTAATTTTGTGTCATCTGCAAATTTGATAACCAGGCAGCCCAGTAACATGCTGATAGAGTTCTAAAACTGGAGTCAAAGAGACTTGAGTTCAAATTTGGCCTCAGATATTTACCAGCTGTGTGGCCCTGGGAAAATCACTTAACCTCTATTTGTCTCCATATCCTCACCTGTTAAATAGGGATAATAGCACCTATCTTATGGGATCATTGTAAAGATAAAATGAGGGATAATTGTAAAGGATTCCATAAACATTCATGTGCCATATACATGCTAACTATTATTATTACTTATGTATTATTATTATCTTTATCTTTATCATCCTTATTATCCTTGTCATCTATTATTTTTAAACCTTTTTATTTTTCCAAATACATGCAAATATAGTTTTCAACATTCACCTTTGCAAAACCTTGTGTTCCAGATTTTTCTCCCTCCTTTTCTTCTCCTCCTTCCCCTAGACAGCAAGCAATCCACTATAGAGTAAATATATGCAATTCTTCTAAACATATTTTCATATTCATCATGCTGCACAAGAAAAATCAGATCAACCAAAAGAGAAAAAAAATACAAAAAAGAAAAAAACAACACCAACAAAAAAAATGTGAAAATACTATGCTTTGATCTATATTCAGTCTCCACAGTTTTGTTTTTTGTTGTTGTTGTTTGTTTATTTCTGGATGCAGATGGCTCTTTTCATCACAAGTATATGGAATTGCCTTGAATCACCTCGTTATCATCTATTCTTTTATCTAACCTAGCTTTTATCTGACCTAGCTATACCAGACCTAAAACTATGTTATAAAACAGCAATCATAAAAACTATCTGGTACTGGCTACGAAATAATGATGGATGAGTAGGATATGTTAGATACAGAAGACACAATATTAGGTGGTGTAGTATTCTGCTATTTGATAAATCTAAAGACTCTAGATAGAATTCTCTATTTGACCAAAAAAACCATTGGGAAAACTGGAAAATATGATGACAGAAACTAAGTACAGACCAACGTCTCACACCATATACAAAGATAGAGTTAAAATGTGTACATGATTTAGATATAAATGGTGATGCCTTATGCAAATTAGAAGAGTAAAAAATCATTTCCCCATTAGATCTAGGAAGAATTTATTACCAAATAAGACAGAAAACATGAACTGCAGAATGGATAATTTTGATTACATTAAATTTAAAAGTTTTTCCTCAGGGCAACTAAGTGGCACAGTGGATAAACCACCAGCCTTGAAGTCAGAAGGACCTGAGTTCAAATCTGTTCTCAGACATTTAACACTTCCTAGCTATGTGACCCTGAGCAAGTCACTTAACCCTGATTGCCTCAGCAAAAAAATAAATAAATTTTTAAAATAAAAAAAATTTCCTCAAACAAAATTAATGGAACCAAGATTAAAAGGAAAACAGAAATAATTTTCCAGCCAATATCTCTAATAAAAGCTTTTTTCTCAATTATATAGAAAAGTGAGTCAAATTTATAAGAATATAAGTCATTCCCCAATTGATAAATCAGCAAAGTATATGAATAGGCAATTTTCAGATGAAGAAGGTAAAGCTATCAATAGGCATATCAAAAATTGCTCTAAATCACTACTGATTAGAAAAATTAAATTAAAACAACTTTGAGGGAACACCTCACCTATTGATTGGCTAATATGGGAGAAAAGGAAAATGATAAATGTTGGAGAGGATGTAAGAAAATGAATTGTTGATGGAGTTATGAATTGATCCAGCCATATGGAGAGCCCACAGGGCTATAAAACTTTGCATACCCTTTGATCCAGTAATACCACTACTAGATTTGTATCCTAAAGAGATCATAAAAAAGAAAAAAAGACCCACATGTACAAAAGTATTTATAGCAGTTCTTTTTGTGGTTCCAAAGAATAGGAAATTGAGGGGATGCCCACCAATTAAGGAATGGCTGAAGAAATGGTGGAATATGAATGTGATGGGACATTATTGTACTTTAAGAAATGATAAGCAGGCACATTTCAGAAAAATCTGGAAGGACCTACATGAACAGAACAGGAAGTGAACAGAACCAAGAGAACAATGTACACAATAACTGCAATATTGTGCAATGATCAGCTCCAATTGACTTAACTCTCCTTAGCAATATAATGATCCAAGACAATTCCAAAAGACTCATGATGAAAACTACAGAGTCTGAATGCAGATTGAAGCATACTATTTCCACTTTTTTGTTATTTTTTCTTTCTTGTGGGTTTTCGCTTTTGTTCTGATTCTTCCTTCACAACACGATTCATGTGGAAATGCAGTTAACATAATTATATAAGTATAACCTATATCAAATTGCTTGCTGTCTTGGGGAGGAGATAAGGAGAAAAACTTGGAACTCAAAATCTTACAAAATGAATGTTGAAAACTAAAAATAAATAAATAAATGGATAAATAAATAAATAAATAATTGTCAAATAGCATGTGACCAAGCATTAATCCTGGACCACTCCACAGGAACTTTCTTAAAGCTGGCATCAGACCATGAATGAACGAATGGAAAAACATTTATTAAGTTTCTCTTATGTGCCAAGAACTGTGCTAAGTACTATACTTAGAGAAAATTTGAGATAGTTCCCACTCAAATGGAAATCACAGATTAAATGAGGGAGATGAGAAATTGAGGTAAATTCATCTATAGGGTGAAAAAAGGTCCTAAAAACATGGTGTCATGACAGGTAACAAAGCTCAAAGACTTTTGAATTACCTAGGTAGCTAAGGGGATAATAAGGGTGTGAGGGCATTGTTCACAAGTCAACAACATCAGACTTGTTAATTCTCATTTCATCCAAATTATCTAAGTATTCAAGAAGCCTAGATGAAGAACAAAGGCAAGGTAACAGGACTCCCTATGATTACAGTTCTTTCTATCACACTTGATCATCCTGGATGGATTCTGGGATGGCTAGGAATGAGGAAAGGGATGATGTGGAGAAAGAGGGAAGGGAAGAAATGTGGTATATACCTGATGATGGCATTTTGGGTTTAATTATTCAACCAGGCCCAAATCTATATAACCAATCCATATCTCTTCATCATAATTGGAAAACTTTCTAAAATACTTTGCTAAAATGTAGGTAAATTATACCTACACTTTCTCTCTTGTTCTACTAGCATAACAGAGATAAGAATTAGAATCATGATTTCATTAGTATAGGGAATTCCCAAGTGAGAAAATCCCTTCTGTTAATACAGGTCAGCACCTTTACAATTTTGTGTCAGAGAACTGCCTGGTCTAGAAGACTAAGAGGTAAAGAAGCTTTTTCAAAATCACATAATCAGTATGTTTTAGAGATGGTACTTACACACAGATCTTCCCAAGCTTGAGACTAGATCTCTTCCCACTGCCATAATACCTTCCTACCAGTCTAATAGTCCTGTCAAAAATTAGGTAAAGCCAGAGGTTTTCAATCTTTTCTATGTGATGGACTACTTTAGCATTCTGGAAAAGCCTTTGGTCCCATTTTCAAATGAATAAAATGAAATACACAGGATTACAAAAAGTATCAATTACACTGAAATTTGGTCATTAATTTTTTTTTTTTAAGTTTATAGATTCCAGGTTAAGGACAACTATCCCAGCATGACCTAATCATGATAAAGATAAGATTTAATTTCCAGATTTTTTCTGGTCCTTTTCACCATGCTTCTTCTAGATGTTCACTAGCCCTCTAAATAACAAGAAAATTCTAGAATTTTATCAGTAACAAAGGTTAAACTCACTGGCTCATGGTTTTACAGGCTCAATTTTCTTCCATTTTAGAATATTTTGGCCATCAATTAACCTTCTCTAGTCAGATAATCAATAAGTATTTATTAAACCTTTACTGTGATCTGGTCACTTTGTTAACTGCTAGAAATACGAGCAAAAAGAAAAATAGCCCCTATCCCTCAAGAAGCTTATATTCTAATGGAGAAGAAAACATATAAAAGACAATTGAAAAGTACTCTGACAACTTTCCTGTTCCATACAATCTTTCAAAGATTATGAACAGCAGATTAGCGAGTCACAATAATCATCAGTTCTTCCCATGTCCTGAGACAGATCAGTTTGATCAAGTGTTTATTAATGGCAGCTAAGTGTTTTCTTGGGGTGGCTAAGATGAGCAGTGGAGAGAGTGCCAGGCTTTAGTGAGGAAGACTCATCTTCTTAAGTTCAAATCTGGCCTTAGATTTTTACTGGCAGTCTGACCTGGAGCAAATCAGTTAACCCTGTTTGCCTCAGTTTCCTTCTCTGTAAAAGGAACTGGAGAAAAATAGCAAATCACTCCAATATCTTTGCCAAGAAAATCCCAAATGAGGTTATAGACAGTCAAATATAACTGAACAACAACAAAAAACCTTACTTTTCCTTTATATATATCTTAAATTTCATCTCATATAGTAGCAGTATTTAGAGAGGGAAGGGGAAAGGAAAGTCACCAGCATTTATTAAATGCCTACTGAGTGCCAGACATAGTTGGGGGGACAGACAAGGAAACAGTCTTCCCACTCAGAAAGATTCTTAGAAAAGGAAGTCACTAACCCCACTTTGGGAGTAATCTAAGTGCTTCTACAACACAATTACCCATTCTTTTCAGTTTCTTAGCAAAGAGGCATGAGTCTCTGATTTATCATCCCCAAATATAGCTCATTTCTTCCAGAAAGTAGTTCCATGACAACAGCAAATTCTACTCATTGAGTTTCTTGACACTTGAAAAGGATTACCGGACCTCTGTTATCACTGTGACTGTAAATCCATTGCTAAATCTATAGGAACTTACCTATTGTATAGATAAATGAAATGTAACACTCTGCTGCCATTGTCATTAATGCAAAAAATCTTCTGGTTCTGAGCTCCACCCAAATGTGTTTATATGGCAAGCCAACCTCAGATCACAGGAGAGGTATATATGACATTAAAAACCAGCCTTGAACCAAGAAACATAGGCTCTCAGAGCTATAAAGGGTCTCAGAGTTCAGCTGGTTTAAGCCACAAGGAAGCAGGAATCCCCTTTACAAAATCCTTTAAAAAAGATCATCTCTAAGAAGCTCTCATTTAGTATTTTTATATCTGTAAAGCAGTTCACTAAATTTGCTGTCTCTTTTGATCATCACAACATCCCTGAGAAGTTAGTGCCATTTTTATTTATATTTTAGAAATAAGGAGACTGAAGCTCAGTCTTTAAAGTTTCCACAGTGTTTCTTCAAAACAGGAACTAGTTTCACTACCCTGGCTTTGGGGATTAAAAAGAATGGCCAGGATCAATCATTGCAATGCCTCCCCTAAATATTGAGGTAGCACCTTGGATAGAGCTCTGGGCTCAAATAAGGAAGATCTGAGTTCAAAAGCAGCATGAGACTCTAAACTAACTGAGTGACTCTGGGTAAAATCATTTAACCTCTGTGCCTTATTTTCCCCAATTATAAAATTGAATTAATAATATCACCTACCTCCCAGAATTGTGAAAATCGAATGAGATAAGTGTGTGATGAGATTATGTGTGTGCATGTATATATGTAAAAATTTTTGATTATGTAAGAGAGACCATTTTTTGCTTCATTTCTTACCAAGCCTTAATCAACAATGGGGCATGTTCTCAGTCAAACTGAGACCCATTAATGACCTTGATTTAAAAAGACAAGATCTCCCACTGCTTCCAGAGCCATCTCTAGTAGTCCTGATCTCTATCTGGCCACTGGGCCCAGGTGACTCTGGAGGGGAAAGTGAGGCAGGTGACCTTGCACAGCCCTCCCTCAATTAAACTCAATTCATTTGCATGTCATGGTGTCCCCTCCCTGATAGCAAGTTCTTCTTCAAGAATAAATAACAAATAGCAATCTTCCCTTTCCTAACCTTTCTTATTCTTCCCTATCTCCTTTCCTTCCCTTTCATCACTCCCTTGCTAGCCTCTCAAGAAGAAATAAGGATTAGGCCTGTGTGTATATGGCCATCAAGTTAGGTCCAGTTTGCTCTCAGCAAGTATCAGGAGATGAGGAGAGAAAGCAGATGGTTGATAAATAAATTAATGTTATTAATGGCAATTAGAGTAATGGCCTTATTATCATCATCATCATTATCATAAATATACCAATCTGGGTCTCTGATGAGAATGTAGCCATTAACCACCCCTCACTATTTTTTTTTTCTACCCCCTTGGTAATCTGCACCAGCTTTGGTCTGGCAGTATCTCTATAGGCTTTTATCAGCCAAGATGCTATGTTTTCTTTTACTTGAGTTTCGGCTTTTCTTGGGCCTTTATTCCTTCCTTCTTAAAAATAGTAAGGGACACAAATAAGTATATCCCCGCAGCCTCCAACCAAGTTCTGACTTCACTACTTTTTTCTTAAATAGCACTTTTTTCTATTACATATTAAGATAATTTTAACATTCTTCTTTTTAAATTTTGAATTGTGAATTTTCTACCTTCCTTTCTCTTCCTTTTCTCAATATGGCAATTTGAAATGGATTATTTGTGTGATCATATAAAAGTATTCCCATATTAGTCATACTGTGAAAAAAACAGAACAAAAGAAAAAATTAAAGAAAAGCTACTGAAAATAGTATGCTTCAATATGCATCCAGACGTCATCAGGTAAAGATCCTAGATGAGTTCTTCAGAATAGTTTTGGATTATTATACTGCTGAGAAAAACTAAGTCAGTCATAGCTAATCACCACTTAATCTTGTTGTCACTGAGTACAATATTCTGATTCTGCACACTTCCTTCAGCAGCAGTTTATATACATATATATAAGTCTTTCCAGGCTTTTCACAAATCTATCTGCTCATCATTTCTTTATAATACAATAGTATTCCCTTACATTCATATACCACAACTTGTTCAGCCTTTCCCCAATGGGAGGGCATCCCCTCAATTTCCAATTCAATCCTCACCTCTTCTCATCTACACCATTGTATAAGTCTCCTAACTGGATCCCCTGCCTCCAGTGTATCCTCTCTCCAATTAATGTTCCATCCAGATGAATGAAATGTCACCCCTTTGTTCAAAAATCTATTGTGAATTCTCATGATCTATTGAATACAGTTCCACCTAGATCGAATAAAGATAACTCAGAGTTGTCTGAGACATTGAGCAGAGGCAGGACCTCAGTTAGGTCTTTCTGACTTTCAGGCTATCTCCTTCTTGACTATTCTATAATAGCTCTCCAATATCCAGTTTAAGAAAATATATTTGATCAAATAAGAATACCTGGAAGTGAGAATACCTAAATCAAGCTTTGAAAGTAGGAACAAATTCAATAGATGGAAATGAAAATAGAAACCATTACTAGCATGGGGGACAGAGTGAGTTAAAGTTGAAGATATCCAGATTTGTTAGAATGTAAAGTTTAGGAGCAGAACAAATACAGGTGATAAGCTTGGATAAATTGGAGCCATATCACAGACATACACACATATGCACAGATAAATAACTATACATATACACATAAACATAAACATACATATGCATGATGTACATCTCCACATTGTAGATGTATATATATGTATTACACTGAGCTTGAAATTGCTTCCTTTTAACTCCCACTTATTATTTATGGTGAGAAGACCTGGGTTATAATACTGGCTCCAACACTTGCTAATTAGATAGTCAATCACTTCTAAGATCTTATCAACTAGATTCAATCAACTAGATTGAAAAGTAAAATAATATTACTTATATTATACATGCCATTTTTGTGTTTCCAGCATTTAGACCAGTACCTGGTACTAAATAAATTCTTGTTAGTTGATGAATTGAGTGATACACTTTTATTTTTTTATTAAAGCTTTTTATTTTCAAAATATATGCATGGATAATTTTTCAACATTGACTCTTACAAAAACCTTGTGTTCCAAATTTTCCCCTTTCCCCCTCACCTTCTCCCCAAAATAGCAAGTAATCCAATATATGTTAAACATGTCAAAATATATGTTAAAATCAACATATGTATACATGCTTATATGATCATCCTGCTGCACAAGAAAAATCAGATCAAAAAAAGAAAAAAAAATTAGAAGGAAAACAAAATGCAAGCAAACAACAACAAAAAGTGAAAATGTTATGGTGTGATCCACACTCAGTCCCCACAGTCCTCTCTCTGGGTGTAGATGGCTCTCTTCATCACAAGATCATTGGAACTGGCCTTAATCTTGATATACTATTTTAAAAGATTATTGTGTATAAATCACTTTATAAGTCTTATTATGCTAAAGGAATATAAACTATGCCTTATCATTATTTATAGGAAAAACCACACCTTTCCTTTTTTTTTTTTCATCTCACCTTCTCAATCATTTCAGTTCTTTGTCATTTGTCCAGGATAACACTAGCACCTCTCAAATGGATCAGTCAGTCATACTTACCAGAATACTTACCAGTAGAGGGTTAAAACTTCTAGGTGTTCTTCTGAAGCTTCAGGACACTGAATACTTTTCTAGCTGTGTGATCTTGGGCAATTCACTTAATTGTTTTTATTAAGTCAAGTCACTTGACTTAATTGTTTTTATTAAGTCACTTTTAATACTTAGTAGCTGTGTGATCTTGGGCAATTCACTTAACTTCCATTGCTTCCACAAATAGATAGATAGATAGATGAATATATAAATAAATAAATATATATTCACATATATTTATGAATATATATATATGTGTGTGTACATACAAATACAAAATAAAATAAGGAGGATAACATGATACAACGAATAGAAGGAGGACTGGATTTGAGGACACAGATCATAGATGTCACTAACTCTGCTACTTACTACCTCTGTGACCCTGAGCATGGATGTGGCCCTTCCCTAGCCTCTGTTTTCTCATCTATAAAAGGAAAGAGCTGACCTAGAAGACTTCTATGTTTTCTTCTGGCTTTAAAACCCAGATTCTACAAACTTTGTTCCTCCACCCAACCCATACTATACATTGTTCTAATGAACAGATTTGACTAAATTACTCCTCAGCCCAAAAAAAGCCTGCAATCTCTACCACCAACTGGAAAAAACACAAATTCTTAGTCTGACACTCAAAATCCTCCATGAGCTAGCTCCAGCCTATCTTTCAGTCATATTCCTCTTGCATCCCTAAGCTCTTAATTGTAGTAATAACAATAATAACAGCAATAACAATAACAGCGGCTAATATCTATCCAGCACTTAATGAGGGAGCTAACTGGCACAGTGGATAAAATTGTCAACCTGAATTCAGGAAAACTTCAGTTCAAATGATGACTTCAGACACTTACTAGTTCTGTGAGCCTGGGCAAGTCACTTAACCCTGTTTCTCCCGGTTTCCTCACCTGTAAAATGAGCTGGAGAAGACAAATGGCAAATCACTCAAGTGTTTGTCAAGTAAACCCCTAAAGGGATCATACAGAATCAGACTGAAAAATGTCTTCACAGCAAATGGCACATTAAGATTTACAGAGCACTTTTCACATTTCATCTCATATGATGCTTACAATAGCCATGTATGGTAAGGGCTATATAGTAATCTCCAAGTTACAGATGAGAAACCCAAAGTTGAGAGCCATTAAGTAGCTTGCCTAGAGTCACCCAGCTAGTGTTTGAGGCAGGATTTGAACTCAGCTCTACTCAACTCCCTAATTTCTCATCTGTTATACCTTGTTGCCAGTCGTTTATTCCATGTCTTTATATGCCCTGTTCCCCTTGGTCTCCTCTTTCAAGACCCATCCATTTTAAGTTACTTCTTCTCCACAAAGAAGTGATCTCTCCCTCCTTGAACTAGCCCTACCTCGGAGTACCATCCTGAGTATCTAACAAAGTATATAGAAAGCACTTAATATTTGTGGAATAGAATGGAAGCTATCATGCTCAGGCCTGGGTGGGTCCAATCCAATGTGCTAACTGAATTGGTGACTCCCTTTAGTAGTTGTGATAGATTAAACTCAGTCAAGAGACGTTTTCTGTACCTTTGAAGGGATTTTTCCACATTAAATCCTTGGAGTTAAAGGAAAGGAAGAATATTAAGACTTCATCCATGATGGACACAATTTTAGGAGCTTAATTACTGCCAATAGAATGAGGTCCCTGAAGATAGGAACTATATTGTTATTATCTTTATACTCCTAATATCAAGCTCAGTGTGTGGCACTTAGTAGGTGCTTAATAAATGCTTGTTAAATTAGGGGAAAAATATTTTTACCCATGAAGACAGAACTGCCCACAGTCATGCACCAGGGCTTTTATTTATGCCATCTAATTAAAAATGCTTTGGTTGGCAGCTGTGTAGAGGCCATCATGGTATCTCATGCAGTCCTTTCTCTTAATGATGCTGCTCCCACCTCAAAATATGATTTACCACATTGGTCATTCCTCTTCCTGGGCCAACAGAATCACCCCCATCCTCCCATTATGTTTCATGACATGACTCTTACAACTATTAAGCACTTACACTGTGTTTTCTGCCTTCAGGAGGTTTCAAAACATTAATTAGCCCGCCTGATAGCTTGCAAAGGAGGGAAAAGTAAATATCATTAGTGTAGGAGGCACATAGAGCTAAGTGGAAGAGCCCTTAGGGAACAGGAGAGCTGGGGTTGCCAAGGAGGAAGTCCGGTGGCTCCATACCTTCTCCCACCCTGAAGGCTCAGGCCCTTCCCTGCCAGCAAGACCCCAACCCTCTTCCCTGGGACTGGTTCCTCAGCTGGTGCAGACTAATAAGAGAGGACCAGTCAACCATCTCTTAGGAACTATGTCCCAAGAAGCCCCAATGTGCCCTTCTCACTACCGCTGGGGAAGATTGTTCAGCCAGCTCCCCTTTGGAGGATTTATGAGAGTTTCCTGTAAACAGAAAAGGCCTTTACTCCCTGACTATTTCTGTAATAAAAAAGTTGCCCTGGATGCATCTTTTTTTCCTCCAGTGCTTCCTCTTTTTAATGATAAAAACATATACAGGGAAGGCAACTTGGTCTCATGCTGAGAGGATAACATTTCCCCCCTCTCTCTACAATGAAATATATTTTATTCGTATAATCCACCAATTTTGTTTTCAGATCATCTAAATTTCTCTTCCCTATCTCTTCCTACTCCTAAAGTATTTATTATAAAATAAATAAACTTTTAAGAGAAAAAGTCAACAAAACTGATCAATATATTTTTTTAAAAATTGACATTATGTCCAGTGCTTCTCACCCACAGACCTTCCACCTCTGCAAAATAGCTCTGGGAGGGGGGTCTTTTAATAATTCTTCTTTGGGCCCAAGTGTGGTCTTTATAATCGTGAAACATTCATTATAATGTAGCTCTTCTTTCTTTTTTCATTCATATGACTCAGCTGTACCATGTCCAGTGTAGTTTATGGGGCCATGTTTAGGGAAAAGACATAGCCTGGACCCATTTTTCTCCTCTGAGAATTTCCTAAGTTAGAGTTCCCTGACCTAAAGTGCCCTGGTGATATTTCTATTACTATCTAGGCCACAGGAGACCTTTAGGCCAGAGCTGATTGTTCCTCACTCTCTCTCACCCTATCCTCCCTCCATTCCATCTGTTGTCCATTGATTTTACCTTTATGACATTTCTCACATATGCCTCCTTCTCTCCTCTGACACCTCTACCATCTTAATGCAGGGTCTCATCACTCCATATCTGGACTATTGCAATAGCCTGCTGGGGGATTTCCCTTTCTCTAGTTTCTTGAGTCTGCTGTCAAACTGATTTTCCTAAAGTACAAGTCTAATCATCCCCCTCATCTCCCATGAAATCAACTCTAGTGACTTCCTATCACCTCCAGGATCAAATATCAAATCT
>JAJPUD010008506.1:73856-86468 GCA_023553655.1 Myrmecobius fasciatus | reverse complement strand
CCACTTAACCCCAATTGCCTCAGCAAAAAGCAAAAAAAAAAAAAAAAAAAAAAAAAAGGAAAGGAAAAAAATTAAATAGCTATTGATTTTAATGGATATTAAAGCTCAAAACTACTCTAAGATTTTTGAAAACCTTATATTTATCTTGTATTTACTAATTTATACATGTTTTCTCCTTCATTAGAATGTCAGCTCCTTAGATAACTTCTTTTGGATCAATAGACAGGGGAAGGATTTATGACTAAGTGTAAGGGATAGAGAGGACCACTGAAGATGAAATGGTAAATTTTGATTATATAATATTAAAAAATTTTTTGTACAAACCACATCAATGCAGCTAAAATTAAAGAGAAATAGATAGCTAGGAAGAATCCTTGTAGTAAGTTTATCTTATAAATATCTCACTTCCAAAAAATGTAAGGAACTGATTTGAATTTTTAAAGAATATCAGATTGCTTGCTATCTTGGCAAAGAGCTAGGTGAGGGAGGAAGGGAGAAAATTTTGGAATGCAAAGTTTTGCAAAAATGAATATAGAAAATGATCTTTACATGTATTTGGAAAAATAAAATACTATTGAGAATTTCTAAGAATAAGAATCATTCTTCAATTGAACAATAGTCAAAGGATATGAGCAGGCAATTTGCAAAGACACCCAAGCTGTCATCATGGATATGAAAATAAATGACTAATAATTATAGAAATTATAGCTAATAATCCAATACAGAAACATTTATGAAGCATCTTACTATGTACCAGGCATTATTCTTAGTGCTAGGGATACAATTGAAAAGAAAGAAAGGCAACCACTTCTCTCAAGGAGCTTACAATCTAAAGGAGACAGGAAAACGTGGCATGAGAGTCAGGCAAGGGGGTGGTAGGGGGAATTAAATCAGGCAGGGCAACACCTAAAAAGTGGAGAAATATTTATAGTGCTTACTGTGTGCCAGACACTGTGTTAAGTACTTTACAATTATTGCCTCATTTGATCCTCACATCAATTCTGGGAAATAGGTACAATGATTATCCCTATTTTACAGGTGGGAAAACTGAAGCAAACAGATAGTTAAATGATTTGCCCAGACAAGATAATTGTATAAATATGTATGCATATATTGGATTTACATATATTAGATTACTTGATATCTAGGGGAGGGGTTGGCGGAAAAGGGGAGGAAATTAGAATACAATGTTTTGCAAGGGTTAATGTTGAAAAATTATCTATGCATAATTTTTTTTGGTTTGGTTTGGTTTGGTTTTTCGGAGGCAATTGGGATCAAGTGACTTGCCCAGGGTCACAGATTTAGGAAGTGTTAAGTGTCTGAGGCCAGATTTGAACTCAGGTTCTCCTGTCTTCAGGGCTGGCGCTCCATCTGCTGTATCATCTAGCTGCCCCCCATGCATATGTTTTGAAAATAAGCAGCTTGAATAAAAAAAAAAGTTCAAAAAAATGATTTGGCCAGGTCACATAGCTAGTAAGTGTCTGAGGCTGCATTTGAACTCCATTTTTCCTGATTCCAGGTCTGGTGCTGTATCCATTGTGCCAATAGCTGCCTCCTCCTTTGCCTTTATTAAAATCCATACAGAGATATAAATTTTATTTTTTTTTATTTTGAGTTCCACATTGTCTCCTTCCTGTCCTTCTCCATGCCTTGAGATCAGTGATTTAATTCACTTTCCATCAGTTCATGTAAATCTTTTTGTGCTTCTCTGGTTTCATCACATTATTCATTTTGTACAATGTAGTAATAGCCCACAACATTCCTGTTTGTTTAGCTGTTCCCAAGTTAATAAGTGTCTGCTTTCTTTCTTCTTCTTCTTTTTCTTCTTCTTCTTCTTTTTTTTTTTTTTTGGCTGAGGCAATTGGGGTTAAGTGACTTGCCCAGGGTCACACAGCTAGGAAGTGTTGAGTGTTTGGGGCCAGATTTGAACTCATGTCCTCCTGACTTCAGGGCTGGCACTCTATCACTGCTCCATCTAGCTGCCCCCGCCTCTTTCTAGTTCTTTGCTCCTATAAAAAATCTTGCTGTTAATATTTTGGTGTATTTGAACTTTTTTTAACTGCCGATGTATCTTTTTCTAGTCACTCAGCTAGCATTAAATGATCAGACACTGTGCTAAGTACTGGGGTTACAAAGAAAGGCAAAAAATAGAAGGCTGGTTGGTTGGTTTGTTCTCCACCTCAGGAACCGAAGCCAGACCCTCAGCTCTGAGACCAGTGTGGATGAAGGTGGTGTCTTCGAAGGTTTGAAGCTCGAAGATTCTTCTCCTCCTCCCATCTTCTCTGGATTAGCGGGTCTCCAGTCAGGTGCCCTCTCAGCTACCCCATTCCAATCGGGCTTGGTTCTGGGCTCATCCCCTGGAGGTGGGGAGGTGTTCATACAGATGCCGGCCTCCCGAGAAGAAGGGACCAGCCGGGGAGACAGCGGGACCTTCCATCACCGACCAGCCTCCCATCACTTCCACCATGGCCACCACCGGGGAAGCTCCTTGTTGCACGTGGGTGGTGACCGGCATGGACATGGAGAAGAAGGTGGTGAAGATCAGCCAGGGACGCCGGCCCCAGCCCTCTCGGAACTCAAGGCTGTGATCTGCTGGCTGCAGAAGGGACTCCCTTTCATCTTAATCCTCCTGGCTAAACTCTGCTTCCAACATAAGCTAGGTGAGTCTTGAGAGCTTTCATTTTGAGTGACCCAGAAAGAACATGGTGGGATTAGATTAGGATGTCAGGCCTATAGAGCCAAGAGCCCTAACTTTCTAGTCAGACAAACTAGGATTCAAATGCTCATCCCCGTGAGAGCTTGAACAATAACAACAACAATAACTAGCATGAGCAAGATAACTATATAAATATAAATGAAAGTGTATAAGATATATTTATATATATTGGATTTATCATATATTTTAACATAATTAACATGTATTAAACTACCTACCTTCTAGAGGAGGGGGTGGAAGGAAGGAAAAATTTGGAATAGAAAATTTTACAAGGATCAGTGTTGAAAAATTACCCATGCATATGTTTTGCAAATAAAAAGCTTTAATAAAAAAGAAAGTAGGAAGTTTTTTTCCTTATATTTGAAGCACAATGCCTGACATATAATAAACACTTAATAAATCCCTTAAAAAAACCCAATAACTAGCATGTTTATAGGTGTCCCAGTGGGTACAACATTGGCCTGGAGTTAGGAAGTGGCCTCAGACACTTACTGGATGGGTGAATCTGGGCAAGTCACTTAATGCTGTTTGCCTCGGTTTCCTCATCTGTCCAAAGTTCTGGAGAAGGAATTGGCAAACCATTCCAGTATAGAGATACTGCCAAGAAACCCTCAAAAGAGATCATGAAAAGTTAGACATGACCTCAGACTCCAAAATCCATACTTCTTTCCATTGTATCTATCTCATTAATCAGCAAGAGGTGGCTCAAAAACTCAATTAATATTGGACTTATTTGTTTGAAGATAATTATCACCATGTCATTAAGTCCCTTCACTTTCCAGGGCTCTAAAGAGCTAAGGTTGACTGGAAGTTGTGGAGTACGTGCCAATCTGCATTGGTAAAGGGAGGTTCCTCACCTGGGATTCCCTATGCCAGTGAAACCACAAGCCCAGTCCCTCTCCCTCCCCCTCTCTACCACAGGCTGGGTCAGAGAGGCAGCTTGGTGTGGTGACTTTGGACCGAGAAGACCTGGCTTCAAAGCCTGCTTTTGGCATTTCCTGGCTGATTGTAGGGCCGTGGCCTGGTCATATAACCTTTCTAAGGATCCCCAGCAACTAAGATCATAAATTGCAAACAAGTTGCCAGTCTATACCAATGGAAACCATTTCCAAGTCTGATTTTTCTACCCAAATGGTCCCAAGTTCAGATCACTCCTCCTGTCCCCAAATTGCATTTTCCCTAAAATCATGCAAAGCACCATGTTGAGCACTTAAACCCTTTGAGGAAATAGAACTAGAACTAGAACTAGAACTTCATCAATATAAGAGACTCCCAGTTCCCTTGAGCAATGCAGTTCAGCACCTGTGTAGCACCTCACACACTCTTAGAAAATGTGAAGGCAGGCTTTCACAACTGAGGCTAGCTCTCTAACCATTATCCCAGGCTACCCCTCTTGCTTTGCACATAGTAGGTTTTTAATAAAGTGATGATACCTTAGTTCAACACAGAGTGCTCATTGACAAGCACACACTAATACTAAGTGTGTATCTCATATTTCCTTGGATACAAAGAGAAAAAACGAAATAGTCCAAGGCTGTCTGGGGGCTTCTATTCAAAGATACAAGTTTCCCCTGATAAGGATGAGCCCATATAAAGTAAATACAGAGTCCCTTCACCCAGGCGTTGGAGAAGATGCTAATAATGGCAGACAGGGGGAAAGGGTCTTCTCTACAAGGAGCTGTGCTCTGAACGAAGCTGGGGATGGACACCAAGAGGGGGAGGAAAAATCCTGAGAAGGCCTTTAGTAACCCTTCCTTCCTTCCATCAATGATCATGGCCCCCATCTGTTCCCACAGGCATTGCCGTGTGCATCGGGATGGCCAGCACCTTTGCCTACGCCAACTCTACCCTCCGTGAGCAGGTATCTCTGAAGGTGAGTCTGTTCAAGGAAGGAGGGCTCTGGTCTTTTCCCCAGGGACAGCCTGCTGCCTCAGTCTCTCACAAGACCTCTTCCCCAGACATCTGCCTCCCTATTCCCACTTGCCAGCCTTAACTATTAAGAATATCATTTCAGAGAAGTAATGGGCCAGCTAAGAAAGCTGATGAGGTATTGAGCAGGAAGGGAAAGGGCCTTAGGTCTACATCATAAGCAACTGAAGGCGGTTAGCCAAGAGAAGGCTCAAGAAGGCTTGGCAGCTCTCTTCAAGTGTTCTGATCGGCATGTGTAAGAAGAATTGTAATAATAATAATAGGCAGCATGTGTATAGCATTTTAAAATTAGTGAAGCACTCATTTGGTCCTCATAACACCCCTGGGAGGTGTTTGTAATCATGATCCCATTTTGGAGACAAGGAAATTGAGGTAACAGCCTCTAATATGGTTATAATGCTTTAAGGTTTGCAGAGCACTTTCCTAACAACAATTCTGAGAGGTAGGTACTATTATTATCCCCATTTTACAAATGAGGAAACTGAGGCAAACAGGTGAAGTGATTTGCCTCACGCCTGTGGGTCACACAGCTTGGTAAGTGACTAATGCAGGACTTGAAGGTTGACTCCAGAGCCAATGTGCTATCCATGGTGCTGCCCAGCTGCTTATAATTCCCCACTGCATTATATACAGATTTGGTCTTCCAGCCTTATCCTCAAGGCCTGTAGTGAGGGGGTACCCACTTTGGAAACGCTGTGCAGGTGAAGAAGCATTTCCATGCCCCATGCCCAAATCTGCCTTTCTTCTCTCCACTCCGCCTGGTTCTGGCCTTGGGGGTCAGGTAAAACAGGGCATGAACAGCTTGTGGAGACTGCTGAATTTGGATGCAGGAACACCTAAATTCTGAACTAGATGACTCTGGGCAGGCAAATCAACCTTACTTTTCTTCTGTGTAGCATGCAAATATTAACATTTATGCCTTCTGCCTCCCAAGGTTGTTGGGAAGAGAGTGCTTCATAAAACTTAATAAAGCATGATTTTAAATCAGTCATTATTATCTTCATTAATCCTACTTCCCTAAGACAACATGGAGTAGGAGATAGAGAGCAGACAAAAATTTAGGAAGATCTAAGTTCAAATCTTTATTGTCATTGATACTTCCTTGAGCCTCAGTTTCCTTATCTGTCAAATAAAGGGATCAGACTAGATGTCCTCTGAGGCTCAGAGCTAGAGCTATGATCCTGTGGTTTTTGTTCAGACCTGTCATTTCATCTTCATGGATACCTTCTGGTATGAAAATTGCCTTCCCCAATGCAGCACAGCAGCTCTTCTGCAACAAAGTAAAGGGAACAAACATATAGATCCAGAAAGGGTCTCAGAAATCATCTAGTCTGAGCCATTGGTTTTACAGATGAGAAAACTGAGGTCTGGAGAGATGAATTATGTGAGAAGCAGTGCTGCACAGTCAATAGAGAACTGATCATGGATTCACAAAGAGTTGGGTTCAAATCCTACCTCTGAAACACACTGGCTGTGTGATCCTGAACAAATCATTTCCATCTCAGTGCTCAAATAGAAACTGATAACTATGGATTTTATACTGACTTAGAAAAACCATAAATTTTTAAAAAAGGGAAAAAAGAGAAAACCATAAATTCATATTATCTATGTTGTATTGTATTTTTATTTATTTAAAAAATATTTCTTAGTTCCATTTTAATCTCATCTGGGCTGTATTTAAGTACTGTAAATATAAACCATATGAGAACTGACTGCTGTTTAACATTCAGCCTTCTGAGACTCCATGGTGGGGAGCAAGGGCCTCCGCAGGTAGAAGTTCCTTACCCACATTGGAAATTACATTGCTTCTCAACATGTACACATTTGTGTTAAACTATATAAAGAATAAATGCAAGATATTTGGTGGAAAAACTGGAGGATATTGGGAAGGGTCTCCTGGATGTTAAGACAACAAGTATTTATTAAGTACCTACTATGTGCAAGACACTATGATAAATGCTTCATAAATATTATCTCATTTAATCCTAATGATAGCCTAAAATTGAGACATCCTCTACTATCTTCTGTGTATCTCACAAGAACTGTAGGGAGGGATGCTATTATTATTCTGATTTTATAGCTGAGGAGCCTGAGACAGACAGAAGTTATGTGATTTGCTCAGAATCACACAGCTAATTAAATATCTGAGGCTGGATTTGAAATCAGTTCTTCCTAGCTCCAGGTCCATTGCTTTGTGCACATGGTACCACCTTGCAACCTCATGAAAGCACAGCTAGTCTGTGACAGAGACAAGTCCTAAATCTGTCACCCTAAACAACGACAAACAATTGTTGTTATTCAATTCTTTCAGTCCTGTCTGACTCTGTGCTCCTTTTGGAGTTTCCTTGGCAAAGATTCCAGATTGGTTTGTCAGTTCCTTCTCCAGTTTATTTTATAGATGAGAAAACTGAGACAAACAGGGTGAAGTGACTTGCCCAGAGTCACATAGCTAGTTAGTGTCTGAGGCTAGATTTGAACTCAGGAAGATGTCTTCTTATTCTAGACCAGCACTCTGTGCGCTGTTGCACCCCTAGCTGCCCTAAAGCCCAGCCTGCCACTAGATACGGTGTCTCCATTTTGTTTTTATTAATATATTATTATTACCAATATATTATTGGGTTAATAATTAAGGATTAATATAATTAATGCACAACAATATTAAATGGTATGATAATTAAAGAACATCATAACAATTTTATTTATAAATTTATATTTTCTAATAGAAATACATATTTATAGTATTCATAATGTTATTATAACATAATAATAATAATAATCTTTCTTGGATTTGAACTCAGCAGTCCCTGGGTAAATTTTCTAGTGAAAGTCTTTGCCAGAAGAGCCTGCTTTCCCTTCTTTGCTGATGTGTTGTGTCCTGGCTTTCTCACTGCCTGGCTAAGTCCAAGTTCATCCTTTGGCTTTGGCCTGGATTTATAGAGAATTAAACTGGCAGGCATGATTTACTGAGGGAAGAAAGGTTCCTCAGTGGCTTAATCACACTCATCACAACCGTCTGTTGGCCTGGAGTACCTTCTGAGGTCATTCACCGTGACCGCTCCTGAAATAATGGGTGGATGGAGAGACATTTATATTGTCCAGTCTCTGCAAATGCACACTGGAACAGTGAGCAGTATTCTGATCTGTGTCTGGAGACAGGGCGGATCAAGCATTTACTGAAATCTCGCTTAGGTTGACAATGAGAAAATGATGACATCATCTCATTCCAGCAATGGACTATCATGGGAAGCCAAGTGAACCTTGGAAAATGCTTAAGTTTGTCTAATCAAAGGCAGTCAGTCCGCCTGTGCTTCCTGCCCTCCTGTGTCCGGGAATGGAGACAGAGCTGCTTTTTGTTAGTAACCCAGGGGATTCCTCCCACAAAAGGAAGATGGATATGAATTCAATTCAGTTCCAAAAATACATATTTATTTGGGATCTATTATGTTCTAGGAGCTGAGAAATCCCCATACAAAATCAAAACATTATACTGGAAGAATACAGCATATAAATAAGAAGTCAATTCACAGTATATTTAAGTAGGTAGGATATAATATAAGTATAGAAAAGAATATATATTGCAATACAGTATAATATATGTCAATTCAAAGTATATACAGATTAGGATATACATATTTAATAAAATAGAATTTATATAATATAATATATGTCAATTCAAAGTACATACAAAAGAGGACATAATGTGAGTATAGAATAGAATATATAGAATACAATAGAATTTAAATATAAATCAATTCAAAGAATATACAAAATAAAGAGGATGGAAGTATGAAATAGAATATATAATACAGTATCATAGATATCAGTTTAAAGTATATACAAAATAAGGATAGGATATAAGTACATACTATATGATACAATATGTTAATTCAAATGTATACAAAATAGAGACAGAATATGATATAAGCATGTAGAATATTTATAATACTATAATATAATACTATCTACATAATAATATATAATAGAATATATATAATACTATATATATAATACTTATCATATAAGTCAATTCAAAGTGTTTACAAAATAGCACATAATATAAATATAGAATAGAATATATATGATACAATAGAATACAAATTAATTCAAATATATACAAAATGAAGATGGGATATAATGTAAGATAGACTATAATATATAATACAAGCGAATGTAACAGGTAAGTCAATTCAAGGTGTATAACAAAATAAAGACAGGATGTTAAATAATAGAGATAGGATATAACATGATAATAATAATGAGCATTTATATAGGGTTTTGAGGTTTTCAAAGCATTTACCCATATTATCTCATTTGAGCCTAACAACAATTCTAGGCAGTCCTTGCTATTACTATGCCCATTTTGCAATTAAGAAAACTGAGGCAGGCAGAGGTTAAATGACTTGAACAGGGTCACACAAATGGTCAGTGTCTGAGGCTGAATTTGAACTCAGGTCTTCCTTAGTCTAACTCTCTCATTCTAACCATTGTGCCACCTAGTGGCCTTCAACTGTTAATGGTGCCATCTCTTCACACCTAGCATGTACATACAGCTAGTTAGTTTTGAAGCAGGATTTGAACACATATTTTCTGTCTCCAGGTCCAGCACTGAGGGTTGAAAGTGAGATTTGAATCCACATCTTCTAACTGTAAGATCTGTGTACTTTAAGTCCTACCAATGTACCTTCTGAATACTTTGTTCTTATACAAGGGAGGGAGTTGACCTAAGGCATTTATTTAGTTAGAACTTATTAGGTGCTAGACCCTGTGGTAGGGCAGCTTGTCAAGGACTGGGTCTGAAGTCAGCAAGACTCATCTTCCTGAGTTGAAATCCAACCCCAGATACTTACTAGCTGTGTGACCTTGTATAAATCACTTAATCCAGTTTGCCTCAGTTTCCTCATCTGTAAAATGAACTGGAAAAGGAAATGGAAAACTGCTTCAGTATTTCTGCCAAGAAAACTCCAAATGAAGTTGGAAGAGTTGTACATGACTGAAAATGACTAAACAACAACAGGCCTTGGGCTAGGTCCTAGGCATGAGCCAAGTTAAGGCAAAAATGGGACTATTCCTGTCCTCAGGAAGTGTATGTTCCATTAGGGGAGATAGCATGTGCACATATAAGTATAGTCAGAAAAAATACAAGGAAAGACCCCCAATTTGTTATATATTTGCCATTCCCTACCTTTTTCTTCTAAATAAAAGATTCTCTTCTACACTTCTCACACTGGGCCTGAGTTCAAATCCAACATTTAGGCAAACCTCTTAAAATCTGTCCACTTCAGTTTTCTCGACTGTAAAATAGGAATAATAATAATAATAGCAGCTATCTCCCAGAGTCGCTGCAAAATCAAATGAGATAGTATTTGTAAAGCACTTAGCACAGCACCTGGTACACAGTAGATGCTTAATAAATCCCTCCTTTCCTCTTTGTGCCTCAGTTTACCCATTTATAAAATGGGGAGAATAGTAGCATCTACTCCCCAGGGTTGTTGTGAGATTTAATGAGATAGTATTTGTAAAGCACTTAGTACAGGACCTAGTATGTAGTAGGTGCTTAATAAATGCATATCCCTTCTTTCCTATCTCTTGTTTCATCTTCAGGAAAAGAGATCAGTCCTGGTCATCTTCTGGATTTTGGCCTTCCTGGTGGGGAATACCCTTTATGTACTGTATACATTTAGCTCCCAACAGCTGTACAATAGGTGAGTACAGATCTCTCTCTGAAGTTCCTGGGCTTAAATGGGAGGCAACAGAACATGGACCCTGGGGCCACAGCAGAAGCCTTCAAGCTTGTTCAAAAGCATACAGTAGTAAATGATTCAGCCCCTATCTTGTGCTACACAATCATTCCATCAATAGGCATTTACTGATTACCTACTGTATACCAAGCACCATGTGAAGTGCTGGGAATACTGAAATAAAAAGAAACAAACAGCAGCTTCCATTCTACTAGAAGGATACAAAATTTATTTATTAATTGCTTCCTGTATGCCAGGAACTGTATTTGTTAGACTCTGGAGTTGCAAATACAAAGATTGAAACTCTACTCACTCTAATGAAAGAAGCATCAAGTAGAATTTAGGAGAGATTAGGGAGAGAGAAAACATTAGACCTTGGAAGGGTCATTCAATCAAGACAGGCTTCATAGAAAAAGAGGCGCCTGAATATGGAGAATAAATTTCTGAGAGGCAGAGATGAAGAGGAAATGTACTCGAAATACAGTGTTGTTGAGTTATTTTAGCCATGTCTGACTCTTTCTGATCCCATTTGGGTGTCCTTGGCAGAGATACTTTCCTTCTCCAGCTTGTTTTACCAATGGGGAAAGTGAGGCAGACAGGATGAAGTGACTTGCCCAGGGTCACACAGCTAGTGTCTGAGGCTGGATCTGAACTCATGAAAATGAATCTTCCTGACAGGCCCAGCACTTTATGCATTCCGGTGCCCCCAGTTGCCTCCATAAGAGAAGAAGACAATGGATGGATCAGTCAGGAAGACCTGAGTTCTGGTTCAGACTCTGATGGGGGACTTTGAGAAGAGAAAGAGGAAAGCCCCTATTCCATGCTACTTTACAAATACTCTTTTAGTTGATTCTTACAACACCTGGGAAAGGTTCTGTCTCTGATGCTTATGACCTAGATATAATACTAAGTTGACCTCTGGAAAGTAATTTAAGCTTGCTGAACCTCAGTTTCCTCATCTGTAAAATGATGGGCTTGGGCTAGAGTTTCTAGCCCTAGATCTATAGCCCTATTATTCCAAGTCACCAAGGCTTTCCTGTGGACCTCAGTTTCCTCATCTGTAAAATGGATGGTCTCTGAAGTCCCTTCCAGCTGTGGGCCTGGGACATGGATAAGCTGGAGATGATCCAGTGTGGGAGCTTAGAGGAAAGAGAAATGTGTGGAAATGATGCCACATGAGGATCAGTTGAAGAAACTGGGGGTATTTTAGCCTGAAGAAGAAAATGCATGAGGTTGCGGGAGTGTGAGGACATGATAGCTCTGTATGAAAGGGCCTCATGCAGGAGGAGGGAATGAGCCTTGGCTGATCAGCCCCTGAGTGCGGGACTAGTGTTAACAGAAAGAGATTGCCGAGAGACAGAACTTACTCTTAGGGAGTCTTCCTGGAGAGCTGTCCCAGAGCCCAGTGGGCTGCTTCAGGAGGTAGTGGGCTCCCTTCCACCAGGGGTCTTCAGGTATCTGCTGCACAACCACTTTCTCAGGGATAATTTGGAACCCTAGTCTCTTAAGGAGTGAATACTCTAGCTTTGAATACTCTGGATATAAGTGGATGTCAGGAAAAATTAAAGGAGGCTTTCAGCACCATGGATAGAGCATTGGACTTGAAGTCAGGAAGATAGGCCTTCCAATTTGACCTCTGAATTAGCTCAATTTATAAAATGAGGATACTAAGAGCACCTCCTTCCCAGGGATGTTAAAACATTTGCAAAGTGCTTTGTGAATCGTAAAGCCTTCGTCTTCATCATCATCATCGTCATAGTAGCCACCATTACTGGAGGATGCAGACTAAGATGATCAGGGCTTGCTGGGTTTCAGTTGGCCTCGTTGGAGGGAACATTCAAGCTGGTGGTCAGAAAACGTCTCTGTGAATGAGACTTTTTGGTGTCTTTTTGGTTGAGGGAGCACTTAAGAGGGGCTTGAAATGCAGCCCCTCCTGAACTGAAAGCTGACTGGGATGGGGGAGAGAGGGCATAAGCTATGTTTTCCCTTCCCTGCATCATCCTGGGAGGGTTTGGTTCTGACTCTGTGGTGCTTGTCTGGGGAATTCTGTCCTGTTGTTCAAGCCCTGCTTGAGAATCGGAGCTGAGGGGTGGGGGTGGGGGGTGGGGAGATAGAGCTTCCTGGAATTTCAGAGACATTTCCAGCTAGCATCATTCACTGTCCCTTGTTTGTATCACACATACACACACACACACACACACACACACACACACACACACACACACACAC
>JAJPUD010008506.1:53508-73846 GCA_023553655.1 Myrmecobius fasciatus | reverse complement strand
CACACACACACACACACACACACACACACACACACACACACACACACTGGGGCTTACAATGGACTGAGTCAAACTCTGGGCACCTAAGACAGAAGAGAGACAAAGAGACAGAGAAAGAGACAGACAGACAGAGATGCAGAGACAGACATAGACAGAGAGTCACATAGAAATAGAAACAGGCAGAGACAGAGAGACATATAGAAAGAAGAGACAGACAGAAATAGATACACACACATATACACATTGGGGCTTACAGTAGACTGAGTCAGACTCTGGGTACCTAACACAGAAGAGAGAGACAGACAGAGAGACAGAAACAGAGAAAGAGATAGACAGAGATGCACAGACATAGACACAGAAAGTCACAAAGAAATAGAAGCAGACAGGCAGAGACAGAGAGACACATATAGAAAGAAACAGAGAGACAGAGCTAGACAGAAATACACACAGAGAGAGACAGAGAAAGAGAGAGAGAGAGAGAGAGAGAGAGAGAGAGAGAGAGAGAGAGAGACTTAGTGAAAACTATAGACGTGTCCTTTTATTCAGTCTGGGTACCCAGCTAGCAACAGGAAAAGGGCCTTTTGATAACAGCCCAAGCAAGTTATTGTTCTCAGGTCTAACAGAGTCCAAGAGAACAGACTCACTTATTCTTTCATGTGATGGTCTTTTTGATACTCAGACTTTCCTCAGCTCTAGGTTGCTTCTCCCAAACCTCATATGACAAGAGCACGAACCTTTCCCCATCCCGATTATAGTTTCCTGGGTATTCTCCAGTTTGCCATCTCCTTCTGAAGTTCTGGTGTCCAGACCAGAGCACTCTCCAGATGTGGCCCAGCCTGGGCAGAATGTAAGGGGACTATCACCACTTCCTGCCCAGTCTGGCTGCCTTGGCCCAGGGGATGAGGCTTTCATGGAGTTTGATCTTCAGCACTGAGCTGATGCATAGAATAGGGAGCCTGACTGTCTGTTCTCCCCAGCCTCATCTTCCTGAAGCCCAACCTGGACAGCCTGGATTTCTTTGACCTTCTATGGATCGTGGGAATTGCTGACTTCATGCTGAAATACATCACCATCGCACTCAAGTGTCTCGTCGTGGCCCTGCCCAAGATCATTCTGGCTGTCAAGTCCAAGGTAAGGAGCTGCTGCCATGGCCTGATGTGAGGCATATCAAGGTGACAGCTGTGGACTTTGGGGATGAGGGATCTAACAACTGGAAGAGGAGGATGGGGGGCAGCCAGCAGTGCTCATAACCGCTGGGGAGGTCAATTAGGATGGCACTTAAAGCCCCTTACTCTTCTTTCCTGATGTCTGTAAACTGTCTACTGTCATGGAATTATGGGATGTCAGTCTTGAGAAGGACTTTCGAACAAGGGATGTCAGAGAGGGGAAGGAGCTTAAAACAGGGGATGTCAGAGCTGAGAAAATCTTAGAACAGGGGATGTCAGAGCTGAGAAAATCTTAGAACAAGGGATGTCTTGGCTGGGAGGGGGCTTAGAACAGGGGATGTCAGAGCTGAGAAAATCTTAAAAGGGGATGTCAGGACTGGAAAGGGCTTTAGCACAGGGAATGTCAGAGTTGGGGGGAGCTTTAGAACAGGAAATGTCAGATCTAGAAAAAATCTTAGAAAAGAGAATGTTAGGACATAAACATAGACTATCAGAACTAAAAAGGGAGATCATCTGATCCAACCTACATGAACAAACAGGTCCAAAGAATCATTGATACCCTTTCATCTTACTTATTGCTTTTCTCAATACTTTAGCATCGCAGAGATGGAATGGGTGACAAAGTCACACATTGTATCCCTCCCCAAAGGAAAGATCACAAGGCAATGGTGGGAGATCCACATTTGGGATCTGGGGCTATGGGTTCAAATCCCACATCTGACCCTAAACATATGACCTTAGGTACATTACTGCAGCTTTTAGCCTCAGTTTCCAGCTAGATGACCTCAGAAGAAGTTGGTAATTATGATCAGTGATAGTTTCCCATGGAAAACAAGAAAAGAGTCGTGAAACTGTTGAAGAGAAAAAATAGGTCTGGTCATTAAAAAGGGAAAAGAACAGAGCCTGCCAACTGTAGGCCAATAAAATTGGCTTTTGTTCCTGGTAAAAAATCTTAGAAGGTCTCATTAAAGAGCTGGTTAATGGACATCTAGAAAGGGAAGCAATGAGTAGAGAGAGCCAGCCTCCCTTCATCAGCAACAGATCATTCCAGGCTCCCCTCAACAGGATGAGGGGAATGCTTTGGATACAGATAATCTCAATTTTAGCAAAGCTTTGGATAAATATTTCATGCCCCTCTTGTGGAAAGAATGGTGAAATGAAGCTTAACTGATGTGCACTTAGAGAGATAAAAAAAAAAACTAATTGGGTGGACTCAAAGCATAGTTTTAAAGGGTAAATGGTTTGAGGTCTCCAGTGGAGTGCCCCAGGAATCTCTGTTCAAGTCTGGGCTACTAAACATTTTTACTGATGTCTTGGATAAAGGCATAGGGGGTGAGCTCATCAAATTTGCAGCCAGAAGAGATAGCTAATGCACTGAAAGAGCCTTAGACCCCCCCAAGTCTCTCAATCTTAGCATTTTGGAGTAGAGATCAGAAAACTACCACCAGTAGTCCAGATCTTGCCCACAGACCATGGAGCTAAAAATTGTTATGTTTTTAAATACAATAAAACTTTATTTAAAAATTAAAAACCATTCTTAACCTTTCTCAGATTTTTTTTACATTTTAAAATACAATAATTTTCTTTTTCAGTTGTTTTAGTCATGTCTCTCAACCCCATGTATGGTTTTCTTGGAAGAAATATTGGAGGGGTTTGCCATTTCCTTCCCCAGCTCATTTTACAGATGAGGAAACTGAGGCAAACAGGGTTAAGGGATTTGCCCAGGGTCACCTAGCTGGTAAGTGTCTGAGGTTAGATTTGATCTCGAGAAGATGAGTTTTCTTGATTTCAGACCTGGAATCTATCTATCTATATGCCTCCATATAGATATCTATACTATCTAGATGCCTCCAAATATAATAAATAAAAATAACCAAGGTTTCTTGAACTTTTTGCCACTTGTGACCCCTTTTCACCTGAGAAATTTTCACATGACCTTGGATATATAGGTATGAAAAATAAGTATATTAATCATTTACTGCTAATAAATCATAATTTTATCCCCACATTCAGTTACAGGACCCCACATAGAGTTGTAAACCCCACTATAAGAAGGGGGTCTAGATGATCATTTCAATAAGATATTGGCAAAAATTCTGCACACAGTGAGGTCTACATAGACCTCACCTCCCTCTGGGGATGACCTCGAGTGTCAGGTTCTGGATGAAATGAGTACTGGGAAATAGCCTCAAATAAATTATAAGGGGGGAACCCCAAAAGGCAACCCAAAGTCAGGGATAGAGAATGGCGTCAATTCCTTCTCACTCTCTGGTTATCTCCCACCACCTCCAGCTCATTCCCCATCATCCTACAGGTACCCTTCCTCCTCTTATACCCAATTTTTAGGTCCTATTTATGTTTTTTCTTTCTTATTATAATTTAATGTCAGCGACTGTCTGTTTTTGCTTGTAGTCAGATCACCAGTGCTCAGCACAATGCCTGACACATCACACTAATAATTGGTTATTGCCCATTGTTCTCAAAGAGGAATAAAATGGTGCCTCTGTTGGGATCCAGGTCCAGTGTGTACCACTAGCTGATCAGACCAACTCAGAAGGCACAAGTTGGGCACAAATGGCCCATGTGAACATGGGGAATGGCGATGTCTCTAAATCTGCATATCTCATCTTTCTTTCTTTTTTCGCTGAGGCAATTGGGGTTAAGTGACTTGCCCAGGGTCACACAGCTAGGAAGTGTTAAGTATCTGAGACCAAATTTGAACTCAGGTCCTCCTGACTTCAGGGCTGGTGCTCCATCCACTGCATCACTTAGCTGCCCCTATATTTCATGTTTCTCTTGAGCTGTTGCAATTCTGCTTTGCTCATAGAGCCCAGCACTTTCTTTGAGACAGATGTACCATACTGGGCAGTCCTGTGGCAGTGTCTCCCGTGTCTCATAATGGATACTAAAGTTCTCCAGAGAGACCTTGAAAGTGTCCTTGTTATCGCTTCTTCTGATTTCCAAATAAATACTTGCTTAACTTGAGTTCTTTGTAAAATAAGTCTTTTAGGCAAATATATGCTTGGCCAGCTCATCCAAGTTGCATTCTCTGTAGTGAAATTTGGATATTTGACAGTTGAGCTTGGGAAAGAACCTCAGGGTCCAGTAATGACAGCCACACATAGTAGGCAGCATAATTAATGATTGATCTATTAAGAGTCTCCTTCTAGATCCCTTTATTGAGACTAAAGCTGGAAGGTAGGATAGAAATAGAAGAGTTGACAAAACTATAGGTACCGCTCCCTTAAACTGTCCGAGAGCTAGCTGCTGGTCATGGGATCTTAGAGGGGCCTCAGAAGTTATTGAGTCCAGTCCCCTTGTTTTATTGGTGAGGAAGCTGAAGGGACTTGCTCAGGGTCAAGAAGCCGACCCTTGAGGCATAGGACTTGCAGGAGAATGGATATGACTTGGTCCTAAGTCTGAAGTAATCACTGATCTTACCCATTAGTTAAGTTAATTGTCAACATCAGAAATTTGGTTTGATTTAGATCTCCGGTCATCCATTTATTCATTCAACAAACAATAAGCACCTAATAGATACCCAGGCATTGTGGGAAGTGCTGGGGCCAGGAATACAGAAAGGAAGCCATCTCTTCCTCAAGGGGCTTATGGTTTACTGGTAAGGAGGAGAAGGTTGGGGGGCAGGGTGAATAACAAATGAATACTTTTTTATAAGTGGCATATAAATAGCAAACAAATAAATCATATCCAATAAATCAATATCCAATAAAATTAATATAAAAGATATATAAAAATAAAAATATGATAGAAAAAATAAAAAAAGAAAGTAATCATAGAATAAAAAAATAAGCCAATATGAAATGCATACAAAGTCATGATTTGTAGCCCTTGGTTGAACTAAAGTGTTTTCTTCTTGGGATTTCTTGATGACTTGCCGGATTATCTGAACTCTGAGGGAGTGTGTGGCAAAGGAAAGAATGATTGTTTTAGAATCAGAGAACCTGATTTTGCCTGTTACTATCTACATAATAATAAGCAGCAAGAATAGCAATAATAGTATTAGTAGAAGCTAGCATTTATATAGCACCTTCTATATATAACAAACAATAATAGTAACAGAAGCTAGCATTTCTATAGGACCTGCCAAACTTGCTATATACAATAAACAACAAGAATAACAATAATAACAACAGTGATAGAAGCTAACACTCATGTAGTACCTGTCATTCATAATAAACAAGAATAACAGCAATAATAATGATAGTAGAAGCTAGAATGTATATAGCACCTGCTGTATACAATCAACAACAAGAATAACAAGAATAGTAGTAGAAGCTAACATTTATATAGTCCCTGCTATATACAACAAACAAGAATAACAGCACTAGTAGCAGCAGCAGCAGCAGCAGCAGAGCTAGCATTATATATATATATAGTCATATGCAACAAACAGCTAGTATTTAAACAATAATAAAAGAAGCTAATATTCATATAAGACCTACCATACCTTCTATATACAAAAAACAAAAATAACAACAATAATAAAAGTAATAAAAGCTATCACTTCCATAGTACCTGTCATACAAAATAAACAAGAGTCACAATAATAATAATAATGCTAGCAGAAGCTGGCATTTATATAGCACTTGCTATATACAACAAACAAGAATAACAAGAAGAGGAGGAGGAGGAAGAATAGAAACTAGCATATATATGTAGCACCTGCTACATACAATAAACATTAAGAAGAATAACAGGAGGAGAAGCTAGCATTTATATAGCACCTGCCAAGGGCCAGGCATTGCATCAAGTACTTAACAAAATTATCTCATTTAATCCTTAAAACAACCCTAGGAAATAGATGCTATTATTATCTCCATTTTACAATTGAGGAAACTGAGGCAAACAAAACCTAACTGACTTATTCAAGGTCACACAGCTAAAATGCGTCTGAAGCCAGATTAGAGCTCAAATTTTTCCGCCTCCAGATCCAGAGCTCTTAATCTCTTATGTCACCAATTGTCTCTGCAGCTATGTGACTTTTCCTCAAGGGGACTCGGTTTCCTTATGTGTTCTGGGATTCCATATCTTCAAAGAGCTCTGTGAGTCAGTCACAGAATGAGAAAGAGAAGCTGATTCAGGAGCAGAGAGTCAAGAGTCCAAGATGACTTCTTGGGATGCCTTGTCTGATGAGAACTGTCTCACTTCCTACCACCAGAGAGGGGCACCCTTCCCCTCTCAGTTTCCCCCATATGTAAGATGAGAGTGATCATAATTGATCAATGCATTTCAAAAGGCAGTTGTAAAGAAAGTACTTGGAAAACCCAATATACTGTAAAAATGGGCATACAAATAGTAACCAAAGAAACAATTATATTATGATAGCTATTATTAAAATGATTGTTTTTGTTAAGAAGAAGAAAGAGGAGGAGTTAGACTCCTGTGGGGATCAGATGAAATGCAGGATCCTCTACATCCTGCTCCTGCAGCATCCCTAGGATGCTTTTAGGGTATCCACAGAGCAGGAGCCTATATCCCTATCCTTATATTGTCTACAAAAAGCAATATCATATCCTCCTATGAAATAGGCTGAAGAACATTAACATTAAAGAATAAGAGGAGAGTGACTTATCCAGAGACCTGTTCTATTATTTGTAATTCAATAACAATAACAACAAACAACAATATAAACCTTTAAAATAATAATAATTATACTTATATGATGCTTACTAAGTGACAGGAACTATGCTAAGTGCATGAAATATTATTTCATTTGATGTTTACAATGACTTTGAGATGTAGGCTCTGTTATGATCCCCATTTTACAAATGAAGGAATGGAAGCAAATGGAAATCAAGTGACTTGCCTAGAGTCACACTGTTGTAAGTGTTTAAAGCTGGATTTGAATGCAGGTTTTCCTGACTCTAGGCCCATCACTCCATCTACTGCACCATCTAAATAGAAAAAAAGATGATGATAATGATGAAGGAGAAGGAAAAAATAGGAGGAGAAAAGGAAGAAGAGAAGGAGGAGGAAGAAAAGGAAAAAAAGAGGAAGAAGATGAGGAAGAGGGGGAAGAAGAAGGGGAAGAAGAGGAAAAGGAGGAGGAAGAAGAGAAAGTAGAGGAGAGGAAGGAGAGAAAAAAGGGGAAAAAGAAGAGAAGAAGATAATGATAATGAAGAAGAGGAAGAAGGAGATGATGATGATGACAATGATGATGATGTAAAGGATAGGGATAAGGGATAGAGTTGTGATTTCATTGGAACAGAGAACATCTAGGTGAGGAGACCATTCTGTCAATGAGGATTGGTGTATTTTCTGCAATTTCAAATCGGAAAGGTTAGGTTCCCATAGCTAAGCTTGGTTCAGAGGCAGCACTTGTAGCCAGGTCTTCCTCACTTTGAGGCTGGCTCTCTCTCTTTCTGCTTTTCATTCAATAATAAAAAAAACAATAGTTGTAATTATTTCTGAGCTTCTTCCCTAAAAAACCTTCCTCCCTTGGCTTCGTGTTCTGGAGCCCAGCATCCGGGGCCCAGGCTGCCCCAAGAGCAGCTGGTAAGGTGTGACTCCAGTCTAGGGACACAGCAGCTCCTGCTACTCCAGCATCACACTGGCGGTTTCCTGGGAGCTGTCTTCCATGACGAGCAGCAGCTTGCAGCCACCAGCTGCTCAGGTCAAGATGGACTGGTGCCTGCTGGGTATCTGGGTCCCAGCTGCCTGGGGGCTCTTGGAACACCCTGTCTCCTTTCAACCAGCCCCATCTCCCTATGCCCTGGGGGGAGCCCTGGGAAGCACAGTGCCTGGTACATTGTAAGTTCTATCTATATAATTATTAGTGGTGATGATGATGATGATGATGAAGACAGACCACAGACTTCACCCAGCTCTCTCCAAGACAATTGTCCAGCCCCTGGCATTGAGCATCCCTTTACCCAAGCTTTCATTATTCTGTGGGGATCTTGTCAGTACTCTGAAATTACAAAGGATATGGGTGGGCTTGCCCTGGAGAAAGAGACATCGATATGTTTTGCTGTAGCATTCAGTGCTCTAGGCGTTGGCTTAAAGATGAGATGAGAATGGCAGGTTTCCTAGGTGACGTCTGCCAATGACCCATTATGGACCAGGCTCATAATGGGAGCTTTATAAAAATCATTGATTGATTGGTGATTGTTAATTGTGGCTGGAACCAGAGTTCAGCCCAAGAACTTCCTGACCCCATTTCTGAGTCAAGGCTCAGAACAGATGGGAAGGAAGGGTAGGAGCCGAACAACAGCTCCGGGCCGCTGGGTGCTGGGGAGTCCAGCCAAGCCCCAACTTCAGGAGGTGGGCGTTCAGACGTCTGCCACGCTCATCTGTGGAAACAGGGCCATGTGGCCAGGGAAGAGACATCGTTCTCAGGAAACATAAGATTTCCTTATCACTTTCCTCACTTTTGGAAAATGCCTTTGCAGTGGCTGCTCCGGAGTGTGAAACCCCCTACACCGTGGGAGGAGGCAGCCTGCTGTACCAGCTGACTAGCTGCTCCCCCTTCTCATCCTGCCCTCATCCAACCCTGTGAATCTTTGGGCCCATGCTGGCAAGCAGTTCACTCCTTTCTCTCTGTTCAGAGAAGCCTAGATCCAGAATGCAGAGCTATCCCAGAAACCCTCTAGTCTAGTCCTCTTAGTGTTGTTCCTTTTTAAAAGTCATATCTGATTCTCTGTGGCCCCATTTGGGGTTTTCTTGACAGAGACTGGAATGGTTTGCCATTTCCTTCTACAACTCATTTTGCAGATAAGGAAACTAAGGCAAACAGAGTTAAGTGATTTTTTTCATGACTCCATTTGGGATTTTCTTGGCAGAAACACTGGAGTAGTCTGCCATTTCCTCCTCCAGTTCATTTGATAGTTGAGGAAACTGAGACAAACAGAGTTAAGTGACTTTTTCATGACACCATGTGGGGTATTCTTGGCAGAAATACTGGAGGGGCCTGCCATTCCCTTCTTCAATTCATTTTACAGATGAGGAAACTGAGGCAAATAGGATCGGTGATTTCTTCATGATTCTATTTGGTGTTTTCTTAGAGATACTGGAGTGTTTTGCCATTTCCAACTCCAGCTCATTTTACAGTTGAGGAAACTGAGGCAAACAGAGTAAAGTGATTTCTTCATGACCCTACTGGGGGTTTTCTACTGGAGTGGTTTGCCATTTCCTCTCCAGCTCATTTTACAAATGAAAAAAACAAGGCCAGGTAGATGAAGTGATGTCCAAGGTCACCCATAGGATTACAACTTCTTCCTTCACCATACTATGTCTCTCTGTGTCCTGTTTCATTTCTGGATGCTCAACGCCGATATTGGTGTCTTGTACATAAGGGACCCTTGATGAATTATTATTGAATGGATGCTATTGAATTGACTCATGGACTTTGAGCAATAGGACCTCTTATCAGATCCAATACCCTTAGATTACAGATGAGGAAATTGAGTCTAAGATATGAGTAACTGCCCCAGGTCAGAAGTAGCAAATAACTGAGCCCAGATCTGAATTCAAATCGGCTGACTTCAAATCCAACATTCTGCTTGCTTCTTCTCTCCCTGTGATTATCAACATATCATTTTTCCTTCCTAGATTTCAGTTTTCTTTACTTATAAAATGAGGAGATTTTGTAGAAAGGTGGTGGACTATAGGTATGACATGAGACATACACCATCAAATATAGCCATTATATTTGTCTGGCCTAACTCTACTTTGATACAAAGGAGGTGGTTTTTTTTTTTTATTTGTTTTGTTTGTTTTTTTAAGAGAGGAATTAAGAGCTATACATTTATTTAAATGAATAAAATTATTAAGATAAACATTTTTAAATAAAATATAACAAGAAAGTTGTATTGGATGGTCTTGATGGGGAAATGGCAAATAAGTCAAGCCTTAACGAGCAAGATCACTTCCTCTTCCAACAGGACATAGCTGATGATTGGCCAAGGCTGGATTTGATGATGGAGGGAGGGAGCAGGGATGGAGTTCTCCATTCCCTTGCGGCCAGTGGAGGTGTTCACGACAGTTATTAATGTAACCCTGGCAAGTGTCCAACTCCTCTTTATTATTATTATTATTTTATTCTACGAGATTAATGTGCTAGGTCATAGTAGGATCCAGCCTGTAAAAGTGATGTGAATAGTCTTCCCAAGATAAATTGCAGCCCTGGAAAAAGTTCACAGCCTTTCCTTGCTTGTCTGAGTGCTATCCCCATGCTCATTAATCCTTGTCTGGGGAGAAGAAAGGGGCTAAATCTTTATTTGCCGCTTCAGTGGGAGGTTGGTATAGAATCACATCTGTCAAGGGCCCATAATGGCTCACAGCGCAGATGCTTCATCCCTGGTACCTTTCTCTATTTGCTGAGAGTTCAAGAAATTTATTTTTTTTTAATTTAAAGTGCTTTTGATATTTGGGTTTGGTTGACAGCCCCATGGTCCCTTGACGGGAGAGACTAGGTCAGCCACCCTGTCCGGAGACTCTGGAGAATCTCTTCATTTTCTCGATTCTATTCATCTCTCCTCCCCAATGTCATCTTCTTCTACTTCCCAAGCTCCTCTGTGAGATCACTAACCTCCAAGTCACCCTACTGTATCTCCAGCTGAGAATGGACAAGAGTCCTTTAGCACTATCAGTAGCTAGCCAAGATGGTGATGGGAGTCTAAAGCTGGTCGTTCTTCTTCACCATCAAGAAGAAAACATCAACAATCCTGGTTTAATCACTTGAATTGCTCGATGAACTTGTACAAATTATTTTCATTCTCTAACCTTTGTTTGCTCATCTGCAAAACCAATGGATTAGGTAAGATACTCTCTAAAGATCCTCCAACTATGGGCATTCTGTATTCTAGAGTTTCTTTGGGTTCCAGATTTCTGTGTAATAAGATCCCTCTCAGCTCCCCTCTCTGGATCTCAGTTTCCTCATCTGTAAAGTGAACCATCTAATCCAGATAAACCAAATCCTCCAGGACTGAAAGAACTAGCCAATGTGATTGCTGTTTGCTGGTGCACTCACTGCTCTCAGTGATAGTTGAAAGATCATAAGGATGCAAGAGATGCTCATTGAAAATCTGAACAGGGCCACATCTCATTTTCTTTCTTTTTTCATGCTTGCTTTTTAAAAATTTTTAATAATAGCTTTTTATTTTCAAAATACATGCAAAGATAGTTTTCAACATTTCACCCTTGCAAAACCTTATGTTCCAAGTTTTTTTCCCTTCCCTTCTTCTCACCCCACTCCCCTAGCACATGACATTTAAAAAAAAAGGGGGGGAAGGGGACAACAGTTTTTTGACTATATTGTGAGTAACTGTGACTAAAAATTCTCAAAAACATTAATAAATAGATTGTTAACAAAAACCTAGAAATTCTTTTCTGGGTATGATTCCAATGAGCCAGCTTGTGCCACGCGCTCTAGGCTAACTCCCAACCCCCACTCACTTTGGCTGATTGGGTCCCCAGTGGGTGACTGGCCAATCTCCCTCCAGGGCTCAAGAATTGAAGGAAGGGGGATCTAATGATCACCATCCCCCACTGTTATGTTCCCCTATTGATTATTAATTTATATCAGTTAGACAGATAGACTTAATTAGTATTTATGTTGGACTGTCAGATGGTGACCTGATCAGAACACAAGTGAAGTGGAGTGATCAGGCATTTTAGTTTAAAAGGGGCAGCTACACCTGGAGTTGGAAGACCCCTTTTCCTGAGTTTAAATCCAGCCTTAGACACTTACTAGCTGGGTGACCCTGGGCAAGTCACTTTACCCTGCTTGCCTCAGTTTCCTCATCTGTAAAATAAGCTGGAAAAGGAAATGATATACTGTCTGTACTTGTCCATGGGATTTTCCTTTGGCAAAGATATTAAAGAAGTGGGGAGTGTTTAGTCTGAGAAAGAGAAGGATTTGTGGGGCACAACAGTTGTTTTTCAGGCATTTGTAGGGGTGTCCCGTGGAGGAATGATTAGACTTTTCCAGTGTCCCTCCAGAGAGCAGAAGCAGAAACAAAGGGTGGAAGTTATAAAGAGGGAAATTTAGATTTAATACTGGGTCAAACTTCCCAGTGATGCAAGCTGCCTTCTTGGGAGCTGGTGGGTTTCCTTGCTTCCTGGAGCTCTTGAGGCAGAAGGTAAATGACCACTTAGTGAATATTCTAGATGGGGTTTTTGTTCATGCATGAGTCTTAGTGGAGGTTTTGAGGGTACCTTGAATTTGTGTTTCTCTGACACTACATGATCTGTAAGGTTCTTTCCTACTCTTAAATGCTATACTGTTTGGATTAAGTGTAAGCTGCTTGAGGGCAGGATCTATTATGTTTTTATCTTTTGATTCCTAAGGCCCAGAGCAGTGATTAGCAATTGGTACATATCACTTAAATGTTTGTACATGAATAAATGAATTCTAAGTGATTTACTGGGGCAGCCAGGTGGTACAGTGAATAGAATACCAGGTCTGGAGTAAGAAAAGCTTTTTTGAGAGTTCAAATTTGACCTCAGATATTTAGTACCCATGTGATCCTGGGCAAGTCATTTAATTATGTTTGCCTCAGTTTCCTTATCTGTAAAATGACTTGGAAAAGAAAATGGCAAACTATTCCACAAAGAAAACCCCAAATGGGATCACAAAGAGTCAGATGTGACTGAATAGGTTGAACAACAACATATAAGCCCCATAAAGTGGGGTCTGTCTTTGCATTTCTTTGGATCCCTAGAATTTAGCACAATGTCTGGCACCTTAAAGCACTTAGAGGCAGCAGGGTGACACAGAATAAAGCACTGGGCTTTAAAGCAAGAGGACTTGAATTCAAATACAGTCTCTGACATCCCTTGTTCTAAGCCCCCCTCCCAGCCCTGACATCCCCTATTCTAAGACCCCTTCCAGCCCTGTCATCCCCTGTTCTAAGGCCCCTCCTAACCCTGACATCCCCTGTTCTAAGGCCCCTCCCAGCTTTGACATTTCCCATTCTACCCTCCCACTCTGACATGCAGAGGCTCTCTGAGATCTCTTCCATCTCATTAACCCATGATCTCTTCAACCATACAACGGCCTGTTGCCACTCACAGGTACCACCCTCTTGGAGTTGTTGAGGAGAGAATTCCCTTGGCCCCATGGTCCCTTGGAGTTTTCAGATCCCTCAGTTCCTACATTCCCCTCCCCAAGTGTCCTTTGTCCCCTGCCTCTCGAGGGCCGAGCCATCTCTGTCCCCAGAGCTCAGTCGTCTCTATTTTTTTTCCTTTGTTTTGTTTTTTTCTGCAATCTGTTCCCCAGGAGCCCATTGGGCCCATAGGGTGAGGCAGAGGGGAGTACAGGAGGCGGGGGCCACAGGGACATGGACAGGGACAGGGAAGGCACCCGGGACTTCCAGGATCCCAGCCTCTCCTCCTTCGGCTCTCTCCTTATTAATTTTCCCAGGACTCCACACCCCCCAAGCTGTTGTTCCTCCCCCAGTGAAAATGAAAAACTGCCTTCGATACACGACTGACAATGGAGGGCTCTCCCCACCACATGGCTCCCACGGTTTAATTTACCGTAATTCATTTTATATTGAACTAAATGATATTGTTTGTTTTTAATGGCGAGAATTCAGCACGGAGGAGTGGCAGCCAGGACTCCTTCTGGGGAAATTAGGAAGACAGCTGCTATTTAAACTCTTCTCCCCTCTCTTGAGCCCCTGCCTTATTGGGCCGATGTGGGGAGGAGGGGGGAATCAGGTTGAAAGATGATCCACACTGGAAGTGTCTCAGATGCTCACTTACTTCCCATGAACTACTAAACCAAAGCCCTCCACTTACCCTTCCCACAATCCACCACCAGAGTCAATGCCTTCTAGAGAAGTCCTTGCTGGATATTATTCATCTTCATTGTAGAGCTCTGTGATTCTGGCTAAGTACAGTGATTGGGTTTGGAGTCAGAAGAGGTCTGAGTTCAAGTCCCTTTTTGGACTCAAGAGAACTGGATTCCAATCCTCCTTCTGGGACTTACTTCCTCTCTGAGACTGTTTCCTTAGGTACAGAATGAAAGGATGGCTTCTGAGCCCTCAGACTAGTTTTGTGCCCATTATCATCCTATGACTGAGATCCGGGTCTGCAAAGTCAATCCCTTCCCCTCTCTTGTGTTCACTTTCTATTTTACTTTTCACCATAAAATAAATTAGACCATAGCAGGGTCTAACTCTGGAGCCAGGACATCACAAGTTCAAATCCCAAACTTTGTAACATTGTAACAATAATATATAAACAATATTGTATGTAATTGTTTACAAATAATGTACATAAAGTAAAAATAATGTTGCAGCAATAACAATTTTATAACAAATATAACAATATTATAATAACAAATACAATATTGTAATAATAATTGTTTATATATTAAGTTTATATTATTTATATTATATATCCTTACAATATATAATCATATTAAATATATTATACAATATAAAAATATATCTATACATTTATATATAATATAATATGTAAACTTAAATTATATATTAATGTTTTATATGTTTACATGTTTGAAAAAACTTTGCATATATTATGTCATTTGATTCTCACAAGTCAAGTCAGCAAGTACTTATTAAGAGCCTACAATGTTCTAGGCACTGTGCTAAGCACTTGGGGATATAAAGAAAGGCAAAAACTGTCCCTGCCCTCAAGGAGCTTATAGTCTGAGGGGGAGTCAGCATGCAAATGAGAAACACGAATTATTATTCCCATTTTACAGATGGAACTGAGTTCAAAATAGTCAAAATTAGTAAATAACCAATTCAGGATTCAGTCTTAGCTCTTCTGAACTCCAAGTCCAAAGCTCTGTCCACTCCATCCTGGCTATCTCTAAAGTTACTAGCTACAAAAACATATTAAATCATTTTATCTCTTTGGATTTTAATTTTCTCAACTATAAAATGAGCTAATAATAGCTCCTGGGTCACAGGGGTATAATGAGGCTCATCAGCTAATGTGTAAAAGGCATAAAAATGAGCTCAAATGTGCTGGTATAGCAGTTAATCAATAAGCATTTCATAAGTACCTACTGTATACCAAGCACTTTGGTAAACACAAAGATAAAAATGAAATAGTCTTGTCCTCAGGAGACTTACATTCTATCATATATATACACACATATATATGTTGAATATATATATGTGTATATACATATATATATTCAACATATGTATATGTACAGAAATATATAAGAGAAATATCTTACACTAGTCCTGGTTGAGTGACTTTGGGACATTTCCCTTCATCTAATCTTTCCGTATTCCTCATGACCTGTCCAAGATTACAAGCTATAGATGCTCTGAAATAGATATTTATTAAATATTGGATATTGATGGATTTGTCTGGGCATTTTGGGAAATGGCTGGACCAACACACCTTCCCTTCTGAGAGTAAAGGATTTGGTGTTCCATATTTAGGGCCAGAAGCCTGGCCTCTAAGCTCCTTTTCTGAAACCCCAAGTCTTTCCATAAGACTTTGCATCATACCAACCTTGTCCACAGCCTCTCAGAACTAGAATTCACATTGGGAGCCACACAGATCAACTCTGCCCCCTTATCTTTACAGAGAAAGAAACTGAGGCCCATGGGCATAAAGTGACCCAAAGTAACCTTCCTTTTCTGATTTCCCACACAATCTTCTTCAGTTATCGCTTACTACCTCACTTTTCCAATCTACATTATGGGCATATCATAGCAGCAGTGTTGGGAAGCACCAAGGGAATTAATTAGTTGAATAAGTGGTGATTACATTGCTCTTCTCCAGTTAGCTAATTATTAGGAAAGTAAGCACATTCCCCAAGGTAACTACTAGATGTCTACTTCCTCTTCTCCCTTCTGGATGGTGGACACAGGCCTTTCTTTAGCTGGTGTTCCTCCTGCCCAATAGCCAAGGTATAGATATTGTGTTGTTCTTGTCTGCTGACAAATATGAGTTAAGTCCAGCCTGTTCATTCTATCAGCCAGTCAACTTTAGCAAATTTATTAACCCAAATTAATCAGATTTATTTAAGCAGATTTGAATGATTAGACCAATTTAATTTTTAATTGAACTTAATCAGATTCATATGTGACAGCTACTGGAACTTCAGAGGCAAAAAATAAGCAGTCCTTGACCTCAAGGAGTTTATATTCTGGTTGGGGGAAAATAATATATAAATATATGAATACACATTAAATAAATAGTGGTAATTTGAGGAGGAAGGACTGTGGCAGCTAGTAGGGCACAATGGATAGATTGCTGGACTTTGAACTCTACACTTGAGTTCAAATGTGACCTCAAACATTTTGTAGCTGTGTGACTCTAGGAAAGTCACTTAATTTCCCTCAACCTCAATTTCCTCATCTATAAAATGAGAACAATGATGCCCTCTACCTCACAGGGGATTGAGGAGATAATATATGGGAAAAGATTTGACCAACCTTAGAGTGCTATGTAATTAATATCTATGATGGTGGTGGTGGAACATGGTATTCAAACTGAGCCTAAAAGGAAGAGAAGGATTATATAGGGTGAAAGTGAGCAACGAATGAATTCTAGCCATGAGGAATAGACCATACAAAGGCATAAAGTTGGGAGAAAGGAGTGGCATCTGGGCAAGAAAGCCACTGGACCATACAGTATCAGAAGGAAAAAAATATTGATAATGGCTATCATATTGGAAAATGATAGGCAATAAAAGACAAATAATATATACAAAAGAATTAGAAAAGTTGGAAGGGGTTTAAAGGCCAAACAGAGGAGTCCATTGAGGAGAAGGCCACCATGATCAATCTTTGGTTTAGGAAAATCACTTTGACAGCTGACTGAAAGATGGATTAGAATTGTTATTCAGCCATGTGTAAATCTTTGTGACCCCATTTGGGCTTTCCTTGGCAGAAGTACTGGAGTGGTTTGCCATTTCCTTCTCCAGCTCTTTTACAGATGAGGGAACTGAGGCAAACACAGTAAAATGACTTGCTTAGGGTCACACAGCTAGTAAGTACCTGAGACCAGGTTTGAACTCAGAAAGGGGAGTTTTCCTGATTCTAGGTACATCATACTGCGCACTATGGCGCCACCTAGCTACACTAGAATTGGGGTAGGTAGAGACTTAAAATGGAGATGAATTAGGAAATTTACATTTATAATCTAAGTGAATGATAATGATAAGGGCCTAGGATAAAATGTTAGCTGGGTGAGTAAAGGGAAGTAGAAATATGTGAGAGGTTCCATAGAGGGACAAACAGCAAGGTTTGCCAACTGATTTGATACATTGGGTGAGAGAGAGAATAAGGATGACATCAAAGTGAGCCTGAGGGAGCAGGAGCATGGGTCTGGTTACCTTGATAGTAACAGAAATTTAGAAAAGGAGTGGTTCAAGGGAAGGATAATTAGTTCTATTTGGGACTTATTGAGTGTGAGATGCCCAATGGGCAATTAGTGATATGAAACTCAAGTTCAGGGGAGAAACTGAGATCTGAGAGTCATCTACGTAGATGATAATTAGTCCATGAGAGTTGATGACATCACCAAGTGAGACTGATCGTACAAGAGCTCCGGCAGTAGTGCCCCAGGTAGGGTTTATTCTATGACTGATGAATCAGCTAAGGAGATGGAGAAGCAAAGTAGTTTCATTGATACTCAGAAGGAAGAGACTATCAGGAGGAGAGGATAATCAATAGCGTTAAGTATCTCAGGGAGGTCAAAACTTGTGAAGATTGAGAAAAGGCCAAAAGATTTGGTAATTGAGTAATTATTAAGTGACTGATATAATACAAACTAGGAACATCTTGGAAGGAGGGGAGGAAGTGTTGAAAACTAAAAAAAAAAAAAGAATGTAACTGAGAAGAAAACACAATAAAATTAAATTTTTTAAAAAACGAGTATAAGTAACTTTGTACAAAACAGTGTCAGTGGAGTGATGAGGCCAGAAGCCAAATTGCAGAAGGTCAGGAAGAGAATGAGAAGGAAAGAAATAAGTACCAATGGAGTTTGGTTCTGAATGGGAAGAGAAATATAAGGGTGACAGGATCAGGTTTGGGGTTTGCATTAAGGATGGGAGAAACTTGGGCATATGTTTAAGCAGCAGGGAAGAAACCCAAAAGGGGGGAAATGGGGAGAGGGGAAGAAGGAAAGAAGAGACAGGAGAAGATAGAGAAACCTAGAGATAGATAGACAAACAGATAAAGGAAGAGAGAGAAAGAGACAGAGACAGAAACAGACAGAGAGAGAAAAAGACAGAGAGAGATACAGAGACAGAGAGAGACACAGAAGCAGAGACAGAGAGAGGTGGAAGATTTGAGATAGGAAACGATTGAGGGGGCAATTTGAGAAAAAAGAGAAAACAGAAGACATAAGAAAGGGTAGGCTTTGGGGAAGAGATCTGCCTTTTTTATCAGAGACTTCAGTAAAGGAGGAGATAATAATGAGAGGTGTCAAGGGGTTGTAGGGTGAATAGACTAAAAGAAGAGGGAGCTTGTAGTAAATGGCATCCATTTTCTCATCATATTAAGGGGTGAGATTCTCAACTGAAGATGTGAGGTCTGAGGAAAGAAGAGAAGGTCTAGAATAACCTTTATGGAGATGGAGAATGAGAAAAGGGTCAAGGATTGTCTTGCTGCAGTGAGAGCCCAATTGATATTGGATAACATACATTTTCATTTTGGAGCTGGTCCTCTGTGTTACTCCAGTCAAAATTTCCTCCTTTGTCCTAATCCCCACACATAATACCTTGTATATTGTATGCTCTAAGATTCATGCTGGGACACTCACTCTCTGTCTAGCTCCCTTGTCACTAGTGAGAAAAATGAGACTCACAGAGGGACTGCCTCGATATAGAGACCTCAAATCCCATGAAATGCCTCTGGAACCTCAGACAAGTCACTGTTTAGACCTCAATTCCTTCTTCTCTAAAATGAGGGGACTAGATGGACTAGAGGACTCCAAAAGCCCCTTTCAGCTCTAGTACTTGGATTCTCTGCATCCAGGTCCTTTGACCCTTTGGCTAGTGCCTTGTTTCTTTATCATTCACTCTGCCTGCATCTGATTTCATCATTTGTCAAGCTGCCTCTCTGGGTACTTGGAGATCTCCCTGGCCAGGCTGGACCAGCTGAACTAGAGAAGCCACCAGCAGTGCTGTGCTGGTAGTAGGGGTACATGGGGGGACTCTAGCCCTGCCTTGGAATGGGATGGCAGGGGAGAGATGATCAGCCTCTTCAGAGAGAATTGGATCCCAGGCCATTTAGAGCTTAACCGTCAACACCTTATAATTACCCTCTCCCTAAGTCCCAGGGACACAGAGATCTGTTTGTCTCAACCACACCATGTACCAAAGGCTGTTGCTGGAGCACGTGGGTGCACCCTGTTAATTCTGATGGTAAGTTTTAAATAAACAGGGCTCGAGCCAATGAGGATGATGGAGCGACAGCTCTGGCCTCCACCTGATAGGCTGTTTGTACTAGGCTGACTTCTCATCTCTGCCGTGCTATTCCCATGGGTACAAGGAGCCTCGGACTCAGCCCTGGGGACCATCTGCCAGCCTGCTCTGGCAAAACCCAACCCCAGAAACCGATCCAAAGAAATGAAGCCCTTTAAAGAGAATTCTTATTTTTATGGAGTTTTCTTCTCATTTCAAGCTTGAGGGGGGAGGAATGCAAGGGTTTGGATCCCCATTTTGCAGAGAAGGAAACTGAGTCTAGGAGAAGAAGTGAAGGGATTACATAGTTAGGGGTCATAGAATTATTTAGGCCTTGAAGATATCTTGAAGACCACCCAATCCAGGAGTTCTTAGCCTGAGGTCTATAGATTTCAGAGTCTGTGAACTTGGGTGTAAAGGAAATAATTGCATCTTTATTTTTACTAAACTCTAAGTGAAACTCAGTATGTCTTTCCATTATTTAAAAATAGTATTCAAAAAGAAATCCATAGGCTTCACCAGACTAGAAGAGAGATCCAGGACACCAAAAAGATGATGAATGTTCCAGGATCCTCATTTTACAGGAGGGAAAACTGAGACCTGCAGAGATGAGGTTATAGAGGTAGTAAGTAGTAAATTGGTCTTTTGACTGCAACTCCTGTTCAGTCATCATTCAACCAACAAGCATTTGTGAAGTGTTTACTATGTGCCTTTACAGGGAGTAAAAAGACAAGAGACAGAGAGAGAAGGAAAGGAGGAAGGAAGGAAGGAAGGAAGGAAGGAAGGAAGGAAGGAAGGAAGG